>CAMZMU010000044.1:38203427-38488253 GCA_947311845.1 Poa pratensis | reverse complement strand
TGATACGTCTCCAACGTATCCATAATTTCTGCTGTTCCATGCTTATATTATACCATTTGCTACATGTTTTATATACACTTCATATCACTTTTATGCATTTTCTGGGACTAACCTATTAACAAGATGCCACAGTGCCAGTTCCCTGTTTTCTGCTGTTTTTGGTTTCAGAAAGTTACTTCTGGAAATATTCTCGGAATTGCACGAAACAAAAGGCCAAGTCCCTATTTTTCCAGCACGTACACGGAGTCCGAAGGAGAGACGAAGAGCCACGAGGTGGCCAAACCACAGGCGCGGCAGTGGGCCCACCGCGCCGCCTGGTGGTTTGGGCCCCTCGGGGGTCCGCCGACATCGCCCCTTCGCCTATTTATTCCCCGAGACGTGAAAACCCTAAAACACCGAGCCTTTCATCCAGAACATATTCGCTGCCGCCGCCGTCGTCAACCCTAACTCGGGGGGTTCTGAAGCTCTTCCCGGCACCCTGCCGGAGAGGGGAATCATCACCGGAGGGCTCTACATCGCCATGCCCGCCTCCGGAGTGATGCGTGAGTAGTTCATCCTTGGACTATGGGTCCATAGCAGTAGCTAGATGGTTGTCTTCTCCACTTGTGCCATCATGTTTAGATCTTGTGAGCTGCCTATCATGATCAAGATCATCTTATTGTAATGCTACATGTTGTGTTTGCTGGGATCTGACTTATATTGATACCTATGTGGAGCTGAATATTATATTATCATGTCTATGTCATTTGTGATCTTGCATGCTCTCCGTTACTTGTTGAAGCCTTGGCCAAGTGAATACTTGTAACTCCAAGAGGGGGTATTTATGCATGATAGTTGGGTTCAACCTCTATTTAACCTGGGATAGTGACAGCAAGTTCTAAGGTTGTAGATGTGTTGTTGCCACTAGGGGTAAAACAGCAATGCTTTATTCAAGGATGAATGTATTGTTTACATTACGCACATTACTTAATGCAATTGTCTGTTGCTTGCAACTTAATACTGGAAGGGGTACGGATGTTAACCGGAAAGTGGACTATTTAGGCATAGATGCATGCTGGATAGCGGTCTATGTACTTTGTCGTAATGCCCAAATGAATCTCATAGTAGACACCACAGCTCACACATGCATGTTATATGCACTTATCAATTGTCAATTGCCCAGCTGTAATTTGTTTACCCAGCATGTTAGTTATCTTATTGGAGAGACACCACTAGTGAACTGTGGACCCCGGTCCATTCTTTTACATCTGAAATACAATCTACTGCAATCATTGTTCTCTACTGTTTTATGCAAACAAACATCATTTCCATTCGATACGTTTAACCCTTTGTTTTCAGCAAGCCGGTGAGATTGACAACCTCACTGTTAAGTTGGGGCAAAGTAATTTGATTGTGTTGTGCAGGTTCCACGTTGGCACCGGAATCCCTGGTGTTGCGCCGCACTACACTCCTTCACCAACACCTTCGAAGCAAACCTCGTTTTCCTACTGGTTCGATTAAACCTTGGTTTCATACTGAGGGAAAACTTGCTGCTGCACTCATCATACCTTCCTCTTGGGGTTCCCAACTGACGTGTGACGTACAAGCATTGTTTCTGGCTGTTGCCGGGAGATATTCCTCGTCAACTAGAGCACAACACGTTTTCTGGCGCCGTTGCCGGGGAAAACCGAATTGCTTCTGCAAGGGGAGTCTCTCACACCCAATCTCTTTACTTTGTTATTTGTCTTGCTTAGTTTATTTTTATTTAGTCTTGTTTGCTCTCTTTATCAAAAACACAAAAAAATTAGTTACTTGTTTAATTCAGTTTGATTTTGTTTTTCAAAATGAGTACTCCTGAGAACACTAAGTTGTGTGACTTCACTAGCACAAACAACAATGATTTCATATGCACTCCTATTGCTCCACCTGCTTCTACAGCAGAATTTTATGAAATTAAACCTGCTCTATTAAATCTTGTTATGAAAGAGCAATTTTCTGGTGTTAGTACTGATGATGCTGCTGCCCATCTTAATAACTTTGTTGAACTTTGTGAAATGCAAAAGTATAAGGATATGGATGGGGATATTATAAAACTGAAACTTTTTCCTTTCTCCTTGAGAGGAAGAGCTAAAGAATGGTTGCTTTCTTTGCCTAGAAATAGTATTATTCTTGGACAAAATGCAAAGATGCTTTCATAGGGAAATATTATCCTCCTGCTAAGATTATATCCTTGAGAAGTAGCATTATGAATTTTAAACAACTTGATAATGAACATGTTGCTCAAGCTTGGGAAAGAATGAAATCTTTGGTGAAGAATTGTCCCACTCATGGACTGACTACTTGGATGATCATCCAAACCTTTTATGCAGGATTAAATTTTTCCTCAAGGAACTTATTGGATTCAGCCTCTGGAGGAACCTTTATGTCCATCACTTTAGGTGCAGCAACAAAGCTACTTGATGATATGATGATCAACTATTCCGAATGGCACACCGAAAGAGCTCCTCAAGGTAAGAAGGTAAATTCTGTTGAAGAAACCTCCTCTTTGAGTGATAAGATTGATGCTATTATGTCTATGCTTGTGAATGGTAGATCTCATGTTGATCCTAATAATGTTCCTTTAGCTTCATTGGTTGCTCAAGAAGAGCATGTTGATGTAAACTTCATTAAAAACAACAACTTCAACAACAATGCTTATAGGAATAATTTTGGTAGCAACAATATAAGCCTTATCCTTCAAATGGTTATGGCAATTCTTATGGTAATTCCTACAGCAACAATAGAAGTGTGTCCTCTGATCTTGAAGCTATGCTTAAAGAATTTATTAGCACACAAAAAGCTTTCAATAAAACTGTTGAGGAAAAGTTTGAAAAAATTGATGATCTTGCTCTAAAGTTGATAGTCTTGCTCATGATGTTGAAATTCTAAAACTGAAAGTTATGCCTAATGAAGTTAAAGATATAAGTCATTTGCTACAGCAAATGCCATCCAAGTTCGAATTGATAATAATATTAGGATGTTGGCTGAATTGCATGCTAGGTGGGAAAAAGAGGAAGAACTTGAAAAAGAGAATAGTATAGTTAGAGTTTGTACTATCACCACCACTAGTAATGCTAATGTTTACATGCTAGTAAGCCTCCTACTATTGATGGTAATGTTATTGGTGTTGGTAATGTCTCTACTACTTCTGCAAAGCGTTTGAAATTGCCTAAAACTGCTGAAACTTTTTCTGATAAAAGTGCTGAAATTTTTCAAACTATTGGAGACAATGGTTCCACCACCATTGACAATAATGATTTTGATTTTGATGATTGTAACATCTCTGAAGTTATTATGTTCTTGCAAAAATTAGCTAGAAGTCCCAATGCTAGCACTATTAATTTGGCTTTTACAAAGCATATTACAAATGCTCTTTTGCAAGCTAGGGAGGAGAAGTTGAAACTTAAAGCTTCTATTCCTAGGAAATTAGAAGATGGTTGGGAACCCATCATTAAGGTAAAGGTGAATGATTTTGATTGCAATGCCTTGTGTGATCTTGGTGCAAGTATTTCGTTTTGCCCAAGAAGCTTTATGATATTCTTGATTTGCCACCTTTGGAACATTGTTATTTGGATGTTTTTCTCGCTGATAATGCTATGAAGAAACCTTTGGGGCGAGTTAATGATGTTTTTATTACAGTAAACAATAACCTTGTCCCCGTTGATTTTATTGTTATGGATATTGAATGCAATGCATCTTGTCCTATTGTTTTGGGAAGACCTTTTCTTCGAACTGTTGGTGCCATCATTGATATGAAAGAAGGTAATATAAGGTACCAATTTCCTCTCAAGAAAGGTATGGAACACTTCCCTAGGAAGAGAATGAAGTTACCTTTTGACTCTATTGTTAGAGCAAGTTATGATGTTGATGCTTCTTCTCTTGACAACACTTGATTTTCACTTTCTGCGCCTAGCTGAAAGGCGTTAAAGAAAAGCGCTTATGGGAGACAACCCATCGTTTTTATTTGCTGTTATTTTTGTTTTCTTTGAGTCAAGGAGTTTTGTTACTTCTGTAGCAACTCCTTTGTATCTTTATTTTATCGCAATGTTGTGCCAAGTAAAGTTCTATATTGAAAGTTGATGCAAGATTTGGATTTCTGCGCAGTGACAGATTTTTAGCTGTCACGGATTTGAGCTTATCTCCCTGTAGAAAATTCAAAAAATTCTGAAAAAATCACGCATATTCCTGAGATATGTACGCAACTTTCATTATTTTAGGCCAGATCCATCTGAGCAACTTAAGTGCCTCGAAAAAATTCGTCATTCCAGACTGTTCTGTTTTTGACAGATTCTGCCTTTTGTTTTGCATTCGCTCTTTTACTGTGTTTGTGTGGATTTCTTTGCTCCACAAAGCATTGGTGGCTGTAGCTAATGTCCAGAAGCTTTGGGATTGATTGTATCATTACAGAATATGAGAATTTTTGATTATGCACTAACCCTCTAATGAGAACTGTCTTGAGTTTGGTGTGAAGGAAGTTTTCAAGGATCAAGCGAGAAGGGTGATATTATGTGATCAAGAAGAGTGAAAAGCCTAAGCTTGGGGATGCCCCCGTGGTTCATCCCAACCATATTCAGAGAGACTCAAGCGTCTAAGCTTGGGGATGCCCAAGGCATCCCCTTCTTCATCAACAAACTTATCAGGTCATCTCTAGTGAAACTATATTTTAATTCTTTCACATCTTATGCGCTTTACTTGGAGCGTCTGTGTGTTTTTATTTTTGTTTTTGTTTGAATAAATTCGGATCCTAGCAATCCTTGTGTGGGAGAGAGACACGCTCCGCTTTTTCATGTGAATACTCATGTTCTTCACTTATATTTGTTGAGTATTCTTAACTAGCTACTGCAGTGCTTTTAGCTCCTGTTTTTCATGCATCTCTTCGAGCTGTTAGCACTTGTTTATAAATACTCTCTTGCTGCATTATATTATCATTTGGAGAGTTTATGTTTAAATAAATTGATTGGTGTTTGTTTGGAAGAAAGAAAATGCTACATGTAGTAGTTGGTATTGGAAAAGACATATGCATTCTTGTAGATCATTGTCTTGTTTCGATTTGATGCTTTGCAATTGTTTTGAGCTCTCAAGTAGATCATGTTTAAGCTCTTGCATCATGTAGTTAAAGCCTAGTAGTGGAGAACTACCGTAGAGCTTGTTGAGACTTGGGATGCATATTTGTTCTCTCTAAGGTCTAGATATTTTCTGGTAAAATGTTTGAGCAACAAGGAAGACAGTGTAGAGTCTTATAATACTTGCAATATGTTTTTATGTGATTCTTGCTGTACCGGTTTATACTTGTGTTTGCTTCAAACAACCTTGCTAGCCTAAACTCTGTACTGAGAGGGAATGCTTCTCGTGCATCCAAAACTTGAGCCAAAACCCATGCCATTTGTGTCCACCATACCTACCTACTATGTGGTATTTCCTGCCATTCCAAGTAAATATTTCATGTGCTACCTTTAAACTATTCAAAACTTTATTACTCCTTATTTGTGTCAATGTTTTATAGCTCATGAGGAAGTATGTGGTGTTTTATCTTTCAATCTTGTCATTTACTTCTGACAGACTTTCACCAATGGACTAGTGGCATATACATCCGCTTATCCAATAATTTGCAAAAAGAGCTGGCAACGGGGTGCCCAGCCCCAATTAATTACAACTTTCATTAATAATTCTCTTCACATGTTTTGCCCTGATTTATCAGTAAGCAACTTAATTTGCAAATAGACACTCCTCCATGGTATGTGAATGTTGGAAGGCACCCGAGGATTCGGTTAGCCATGGCTTGTGTAAGCAAAAGGTTGGGAGGAGTGTCATCTATAAAGAAACTAAAATACATGTGTAAACAAAAGAGAAGAGGGATGATCTACCTTGCTGGTAGAGATAACGTCCTTCATGGGAGCCGCTCTTGAAAGTCTGGTTGACAAGGGGGTTAGAGTGCCCACTACCATTCGTTGACAACAACAAACACCTCTCAAATACTTATTTTGTGCTCTCTATATGCTTTCGAAAACTTAAAAAGCTCTAGCACATGATTTAATCCCTGCTTCCCTCTGCGAAGGGCCTATCTTTTACTTTATGTTGAGTCAGTTTACCTACTCCTTTCTATCTTAGAAGCAAACACTTGTGTCAACTTTGTGTGCATTGATTCTTACATATTTACTTATTGCACTTGTTATATTGCTTTATGTTGACAACTATCCATGAGATATACATGTTACAAGTTGAAAGCAAATGCTGAAACTTAATCATCCTTTGTGTTGCTTCAATGCCTTTTACTTTGAATCTATTGCTTTATGAGTTACCTCTTATGCAAAACTTTTTGATGCTTGTCTTGAAAGTACTATTCATGAAAAGTTTTTGCTTATATGATTCATTGTTTACTCTTTATCTATTTGTTAGCAAACTATAGATCATTGCTTTGAGTCACTTCATTCATGACATGAGCCTTGCAATATATTGATCAAGATTGTGTGAAAGCATGTCTCCTCAGAAATTATTTGTTGTTATCGTTTTACCTACTCGAGGACGAGTAGAACTAAGCTTGGGGATGCTTGATACGTCTCCAACGTATCCATAATTTCTGCTGTTCCATGCTTATATTATACCATTTGCTACATGTTTTATATACACTTCATATCACTTTTATGCATTTTCTGGGACTAACCTATTAACAAGATGCCACAGTGCCAGTTCCCTGTTTTCTGCTGTTTTTGGTTTCAGAAAGTTACTTCTGGAAATATTCTCGGAATTGCACGAAACAAAAGGCCAGTCCCTATTTTTCCAGCACGTACACGGAGTCCGAAGGAGAGACGAAGAGCCACGAGGTGGCCAAACCACAGGCGGCGCGGCAGTGGGCCCACCGCGCCGCCTGGTGGTTTGGGCCCCTCGGGGGTCCGCCGACATCGCCCCTTCGCCTATTTATTCCCCGAGACGTGAAAACCCTAAAACACCGAGCCTTTCATCCAGAACATATTCGCTGCCGCCGCCGTCGTCAACCCTAACTCGGGGGGTTCTGAAGCTCTTCCCGGCACCCTGCCGGAGAGGGGAATCATCACCGGAGGGCTCTACATCGCCATGCCCGCCTCCGGAGTGATGCGTGAGTAGTTCATCCTTGGACTATGGGTCCATAGCAGTAGCTAGATGGTTGTCTTCTCCACTTGTGCCATCATGTTTAGATCTTGTGAGCTGCCTATCATGATCAAGATCATCTTATTGTAATGCTACATGTTGTGTTTGCTGGGATCTGACTTATATTGATACCTATGTGGAGCTGAATATTATATTATCATGTCTATGTCATTTGTGATCTTGCATGCTCTCCGTTACTTGTTGAAGCCTTGGCCAAGTGAATACTTGTAACTCCAAGAGGGGGTATTTATGCATGATAGTTGGGTTCAACCTCTATTTAACCTGGGATAGTGACAGCAAGTTCTAAGGTTGTAGATGTGTTGTTGCCACTAGGGGTAAAACAGCAATGCTTTATTCAAGGATGAATGTATTGTTTACATTACGCACATTACTTAATGCAATTGTCTGTTGCTTGCAACTTAATACTGGAAGGGGTACGGATGTTAACCGGAAAGTGGACTATTTAGGCATAGATGCATGCTGGATAGCGGTCTATGTACTTTGTCGTAATGCCCAAATGAATCTCATAGTAGACACCACAGCTCACACATGCATGTTATATGCACTTATCAATTGTCAATTGCCCAGCTGTAATTTGTTTACCCAGCATGTTAGTTATCTTATTGGAGAGACACCACTAGTGAACTGTGGACCCCGGTCCATTCTTTTACATCTGAAATACAATCTACTGCAATCATTGTTCTCTACTGTTTTATGCAAACAAACATCATTTCCATTCGATACGTTTAACCCTTTGTTTTCAGCAAGCCGGTGAGATTGACAACCTCACTGTTAAGTTGGGGCAAAGTAATTTGATTGTGTTGTGCAGGTTCCACGTTGGCACCGGAATCCCTGGTGTTGCGCCGCACTACACTCCTTCACCAACACCTTCGAAGCAACCTCGTTTTCCTACTGGTTCGATTAAACCTTGGTTTCATACTGAGGGAAAACTTGCTGCTGCACTCATCATACCTTCCTCTTGGGGTTCCCAACTGACGTGTGACGTACAAGCATTGTTTCTGGCACTGTTGCCGGGGAGATATTCCCTCGTCAACTTAGAGCTAGCAGGGACGTCGTGGGCGGTCTAATTCTATGGCGGAAGAAATACATCAAGTTTGCAGGCTGGGCGCCAAGGCCACCATCGTCTCGCCAATTCACGATTCACCACCTGATGACGACGATGTGGACGACAACCATCAGTCGTCTCCGCATCAGTCGTCTCCGCCGCCACGTGCGCCGACTCCGCCGCCGCGTCAGCCACTCCGCATGAGCCGACTCTGACGCCGCATGAGCCGACTCCGCCGCCGCATGAGCCGACTCCTGAGCCCCGACATAGGAAGGGCGCCACTTCGTCGTCCATGGGATTCCGGCGAGACCTCCGACGTTCGCCCCTCCCAAAAGTACCCAAAAGCCTTGACGACCTCAGAGCTTGCGACATGACTAAAGAGCAATTGGATGCGTGGGTGGATGCAGACACAAAAAGACAGCTTGCACCGAAACAGCCCGAGGAAAAGCAAATATTTACTGCAAAGGAAAAAAGTGGGCTACTGGATTCATCACGGAACCATCGCAATATGAGAAAAATAATCCAGATAACTATTTACGAGCTCTGAGTAAAAGTAGTAGCTCTCCCAAGACGGGAAGTAGTAGTGCCAGAGGGAAAAGAGACGGTGCCCAGCTCGGACAACAGGCAAACAAGTCGATAGCCCCGCTCGTAGTTATATCCACTGGTCATGGCTCCGCGACGGACCTAATTCCTAGTTTATCCTTCAAGAAGGATTTTGCTGCAGATGCTGGTATTACTCTTGCTCAACTGGACAACGAAAATCTCCTTCCGTCAGATGTAGATCATTCATGGAAATGGAAATGGGGGAGGTCCCTGCTGCGAGGTGATCAGATAAAGTTTCTACCGACATGTCTGCGACAACTCCATAGTTGGTACATGAAACCACAAAGAAATTTGATGAATTTTTATCTCTGTGAAAGTTACAAAAAATTATTTACGGGTGAAGACATGTTCACAATTCAGCTCGAAGAACTCTGGTACTTATACAACCTTGACGCCCTCGACTTGGCTCTCGTCGGTGCCTACTGTCTGTAAGTGATTCAATTCATTTTTTTTTCTCCAAAAAAGATAAAGTCTTTAGCTCCCAGCTCGGTCATTGCCTTCGCTAACTATGCTCACTACGGTATTATGCATAATGAAGAGTGATGAATGTGAAAGAAAGGGCATCTATGGCTTTGGATTTGTTAACCCAGTACGAGTTAATGCAAGGACACTACGGGACCACGTGAAGGACACGGAGAAGAACTTGCTAAAGGCCCTAACGAAGCAACATTTCAAGGTGCAGATAATGTTTCCTTACTACTTCAGGTAAGAGAGTGTTACTCGCTTGTATAAATTAAGTGTAACTGATGAGTTGACGTGTATATAATCATGCGCAGCGGATATTACATTCTGCTAGTCATTGAAGTTGATAGATCAAGAGTTCAAGTCTACGACTCATTGGACTGGCCTGAGGAGAGCTACAAAAGCATTCTAGATACGTTCCAAAGATAATTTCAAACATTATCGCACTATATCAGTCTCTCGTATTGATTTTAGAGATATCAAGTAACTAATAACTCATTTATTCTTTTTTTTGCCGGGCAGGGTTTGGAAACTATTCAAAACGAGGACAAAAGGGTGATTTTGCAGAAGAGCTGACTTTTATTCACCCACAGGTAGGTAGTACGATCTAGCTAGGTTCGCGCATCTCTTTATTTATAGTTTTCAATGCCACTATATGTTGACTATGATTTGATTGAATTCTATTCTCGTAAAGTACATCGAGAAGCAACCACAGGGGACCAATTTCTGTGGATATTTCGTTTGCGAGTGGATTCGTTGTGCGGTCACTGAGCGAAACGCAAATACGTCGACACATGTGGACGTACGTGAACAAATATATTCATAATTTTATTTTATTACCAGCAATTGTCTTCAGTGTCATTCATATTTTTTGTTACTCATGATTGATATTCGTATTGATCTCGTTCTTATACGTGAAGGATTCAATGCGGAAGAAATACACTAAAGAAGCGCTTTCAAGCACTAGCAGAGGAACTTGCGGGATTTCTGCTCAGCGATGTCATACCTTCAAAAGCAACATACAATGGAGAATAATGGTGAAGTCCGGTTATGATCTCCGTGTAACCGAATAGACGGCCTCTAATCCGGTTATGATCTCCGTACGTGTAATTGAATAGACGGGCTCTAGTCCCGGTTATGATCTCCACACACGTGTAATCGAATAGACGGGATCTAGTCCTGGTTATGAGCACCTCCATGTAACCGGATAGACGTGAACATATTTTTATTTATGAACATTTTGATATGTTATATGTAGTTTCTGTTTTTTAATTAATTAAACGCTTATTTTTTGCACCATTTCAATATTAAATTGGGAAAAAAAAAAAAAAAATTACAGGCTGCCACGTGTGAGGTCCTTGGTCCCGGGTCATATGACCAATCGGGACTAGAGGTCCTCCACCACGCCCGCGCCTCCGCGACCACGGGGAGCCTGTTGTTCCGGGTCGTAACGACCCGGTACTAGAGGAGGGGCTCTAGTGTCGCCTTGCAAGTCCGGGTGGACAAACCGGTACTAGAGGCCCTTACGATCCGGGATCGGTGGCCCTGTTTCCACTAGTGTAATAGCTAAACCCTACGTTCCAACATACAAGACGTTTTGAACATTTCAATGTAATAAACTGCATAGGCATTTAAATGCAGTTTTGAAATCGACCTCCATCCTCAATGCATGCATCTCAGTGTCACTGTAGCAGGTGAAGACGTACGTACGTACAGAGATACATGGACCTACCCCAAAACTTTCGGCCATGACGGTTCGCAAGCGATGGAGCTAGGCCCACAGCCAGACCGAATCATGCTGGGTCACCCGGCCATGGACCAGCGGCTTGTTTGTGGGCAGTGCAACTACAACCAACGCCGCTTTCGAGGACGGTCGGCTCTCGTCGCCACTGGCCGTGTCTCCGTCGCGCACGCACATAGCCAAGGCGACACAGGCGGCGGCAGCTGTTACATAGACGACCCCTCAACCTCCTCACCTGTCCTCGCTCTCTCGACGCACAGCGCCATGCCGCTTGCCTTCCTCTGGAAACAGTGAGCGGAAATGGAAACCAGACGGACGGAGGCAACACGAAACCTTCATTAGTTTCGATCAATTGCGATAGGTGCTTGCCTTCGCGTGTGTCCCTCCCAGTCCCATTGACGACGAGCAGGGGCGTTGTTGTTCGCTGCAGCCGCAGGGAGGGCTTCTGCTCCCGGCCGCCGATGCCTCGACGACACGGCCGCCTCCGGCGCCGGGCCTACTCGGCACTGCATGGGCGCCAGCTGCGCTACGTATTGCCTGCCATGATGTTGGTTTTGGTTAAGTTCTCTGCTCGCTTTGTCGATAATCTTTGTCAATGTCGCTAATTAAGCTAGGTGGGTCACTCGTCATGGAGCTTGATGTGCTTGACTAGTAGCTAGCGCTCGTAGGGGCTCGGTCTACTGCCAATTTCTTTCTGGAATTTTAACGGCGTACCTACTGATAATCATCACAGGGGCAAGCTACAGTGCTACTGATGTTCTGTAGCGCTGGCAGAATCAGCGGTTCAACACCGAGCACTGAATTGAATAGTAGTGCGTACACTTTGTAGTTTAGTCCAGTGGCCAAGAAAATAGCAGGATAAACATAAAGTCGAATACGGTGTGGGACGTTTGGGGGTGTGGTCAAGAAAGAGAATTTGCATGTGGCAAGATGGTTAGGAGGGTGATTGTACTCCTAGCCCACCAGAGTTCAAACCCCATGTTTGACGCTGGTGTTTCTCATTTAGGCGGAATATTCTTCAGTGGAGGCGATGTTCCCGTCGACGGCGAGGCGCCCATGGTGACTTCGTCAATCTCAATACCCAACCGTCGGCTCAGTCTTTCGGAGGTGCTCATAAGGGTATGGTGTGCGTCTGTGCGTTCATAGGGGTGAATGTATGCGCGTGTATGTGAGCGTCTACGTTTTACTGTGTTTCGCAAACAAACAAAAATTTAAGAGCATCTCCAGTCACGATTGCCAAAATCAGCCTCCAAACTATCCGCGGACGCGTCCGGACGCGTGCACGGACAGCCCCTAAAAGTGGTCTCCTCCAACCATGTACCGAAAATCCCCCCCAAATTGTGGGGTCACTTGCATATTATTGGTGGAGAAGGAGAGAAGGATCAATGAAGGACAAAAGAAAAGAAAACAAAGCAAAAGCTGTCCGCCCGGACGCGTCCGGTCTTGTTCGGTCGCCCCCAGGGGAGGGTTTGGGGGTTGCCGGACAGCCCGGATCTATGGGAAGTGTTTGGAGACCATGGTTGGGTGCATGTTTTACCTCAAATCTTGTTCGGGCTGTCAATCCAGACGTTTGGGGGACAGTTTGGCAACTCCGCTTGGAGATGCTCTAATTATCTCGAAGAAGGGTGTCGCCAAGAAGCTTACCAGTACTACAGTACTAGAGTAGTTGGATAGAGATAAATAAAATAGTTATCTGAACTTCCGTAAGTAGTATCTCAAATCAGTTCTACTCTTTCCGTTTCAAATTAGATAACTTTTATTTGCCAACTTGTAAATATTTCTACACATGTTATATGTATTGATACATGCACATGTATACAAATTAAAGTCATTTAATCGAAATTGAGACGATCTTCTCTCCTCTCCTCCCACCGACAGCTACAGTAGAGAGGAGGCGGAAAAAGGCGACCCGTGCGTCCTTCCTCCCGCCGGCGTCTCCGCCGCTCCCCTCCGCCTCCGGCTGCCGTTTTGGCACCGTGAGGTGGGGGGGGGGGGGGGGAGCTCCGGGAGCCCGCTGTGCGTGTAGATAGGTCCCTGTTATAGGTGTGCGTGGCCTGGCGGCGTCCTCGAAGCGGCGGCGTTGGCGTCGTTGGTGGGCCGTGTCCTTCCCCTCCGTGCCCGTTCCGGCCCTGTGCCGGGGAGGTAGTGAAGGTTCTGCGTCGGCCGTCTTCTCCCTTTTCTGCATCTCCGGCCGGCCGTGGAGGCGGGGAGAGTTGCGGGTGGGGGTGGGCGATCCGCTTTTGTTGCAGGTGCGTGTGGTGGTTTTCTCCGGTGATCCCGCTCCGGCCGGCCGTGGTGGCGAGGGGAGCGGCTCCTGGAGGTGGTTCGGTGCAGGCGGTGGTGGTCCTGGTCGTCGCCGGTGCGGCTGGAAGACGGGTGGAGACGGCGAGCTGGCGCTGTGGCCGAGCTCGTTCAGCGAGTCTAGATTCCGCTGCTTGGCGGCGGATGGCTCTTGCGGCCTCTACAACATGTGGCGGTGCCTGCTTTCCGGCGATCGGCGGTACGGCGTTCTCCGGCGACGGCTAGGAGTTCTGGGTGCGGCTGTGGATTCGATCGTGTTCTTCTCTGGTGGCTTAGGGTGGTTTTCGCACTTTTCTTGGGTTTCTTTGTAATTTCGTGCTTCCGTGGGGACCTACTTGTAAAGTGCTGAGCCTCCTGTTATTTGTATCGGATCCATCCTCAAAAAAAAAAATTTAAAGTCATTTATTTTAAAACAGGGGGAGTACGGTGCATTCCGGTTCCCAAAGCTGGGATACAGCAAATCTCCGTTCGAATTTTGGCTAGGCAATTAAGGTCTGTTTGGATGGTGGCCGGTGGTTGCCTTTCCAAAAATTTGGCGTTGACTGGTGGGGTGTGCTAGCGTTTGGATTGAAGCCCAATAATCAAAGCCAAGCCAAAATTTTGGTCACTGCATTCAATATTCTGCCCACATGCTGGCGAAAACGGGGCGGGCAAATCGTAGGCCAAAATTTTGGCTCGCCCCTAATTTGGCAGGGCGGGGCTGGGCACAAACCAAACAGCCCCTTAGTCACTCACAAGTCACACCCATCGAAATATGAACAAATATCTAATCAAACAGTGGATCACTCAACAGTGCACACTACAATGATATGAGTTTCAGAAAACAAATGGACAATTCACCACTACTGTATCCCCCAAGGAATGGAGTCACGTTTACTGCCATCTCATTCTCAGGGGAGCATCGACAAGGGCGGCCAGCGCCCGGTCCATCATGAAATAGGACGAATGGATCGCGATTGCCAATGGATACATCCATCCATCCTCACAAACTTGCACGGATGCATGATCGACATTTCCGTCGAGTTCGGATCACGGAGGATAGAAAGCCAGCTTTTATGCACTCTACTGATGGGAGGCTACCGTCTCATATCGGAAGATATCATAGGCAGCTCCCTTCAATCATGTGGCCCCGGTCCGGCTGGTACGTGTAGCAGTCTGTTGTTGACTTCTACGTATGCGCGTGTTAGGTTAAGATATTTGCAAGACGCTGTGATCCTAATCCACTCGAATGCTCTCTTAATTAGCTCCACTGATTGGCATCCAGCATGACTTTATCTTTGTTTGCAGAGGCTGTGATGTGTTCACCATGTGTGAGAAATAGAATGACCTTTCATTGGTTCATGGCACAAACATCCCGACCTCATGCGATTCGCATGAATACTAGTAGCCAATAACTATTAGGCCTCCTTTGATTCTAAGGGTAGGAAATATAAGGGAATAGGAATTTTGTAGGATTGACTTGTCCTGTCCACTTGGATCCTACGGGCATAGGAACGAGGCGTAGGATTTTTCCATGAGGTCCAAGCTCATGTTAGTTTTCCTTTGAAAATGCACTATGCAGTTCCTATAGGAATATTTCCTCCAAGTTAGAATCATGTGAATCAAACACCTTGGAAAGGAAATATTCCACAGGGTCCAAATCCTACAAACTTCCTTAGGAAATCCTGTGAATCAAACGAGGCCTTAACATTTTTATGCAAATGCTAGCCATATCGGATGTTTGCCTAGGGTGTGCAGCTTACGCCCACAATTGAAGACAAATGGACGTGGTCCTGGGATCCGAAGGGTTCTTTTACCACCAGATTAGTTTACCAAGCACATTTCAAGACCAAGGTTTATTGCGAAGTAGCAGAAGCGATTTGGGGTTCATGGGCGCCGACCAAGTGCAAACTGACTATGTGGCTCATTGTTCGTCAGAGAGTTTGAACGTCGATAGGTTAAGGAGAAAAGGACTTTATTCATGAGTTTTTAAGGCTTGTTGTCATCGTTTCTTTGCTGCTCCATTGTCATCGTTTTTAAGGTTTGTTGTCTTTATTCATGAGTTTCGGATATGTAAACTATACTTTTGAATAATTTGTAATAAATGGCTGTGTGCATCACTCGATGCAGAGGCCGGGACATCCCCATTTCTAAAAAAAAGGTTAAGGAGAAAAGGACTTCCTCGCCATGGAAAGTGTGTTTTTTGTGACAACGGAGGAAAATGCTCAACATCTTTTCATGGGTTGTGCGATCACCAACATAATTTGGGGATAATTGCTACGTTGGGCAAATCTTGGGTATGTGACGCCGTCGGCTCAATCCTCCTTGAGAGCTTGGTGGGTACAGGCACGTGAAACAATAACAAGAAAAACAAGGAAGAGGCTTGATTCTTTGGTCGTGTTGGTCGCGTGGGAAGTTTGGTGTGAACGAAACAGGAGGGTCTTTGAAAAATTGGTCAAGCCAACCAATGTTCTAATTGAACACATTAAGAACGAGGCAAGACAATGGGCTTTAGCCAGCGAAGAGAAGCTTATTCTACATGACACATAGGTCTAGGTTGAGTGGTTCAAGTTGTTATTTCGCTATCGCTATTGCTGGGCCTGTGGATCTCTTCTTTCCTTCTTCGGTTTGTGGTCGTTCTAGGTCGCGGGTCGCTTTGTTTTCTTCATTTTTTCTTCTTTTTCTTCTTGTTTTGTTGCTTAGCTTTGTGCCATTCCTGTAAGACATCTGCCAGTCTATGGCTTTCTGCTTCTATCTATATTTACACATGCAGCGCTCCTCCATGGTTCTAAAAAATATTAGTAGCCCAACTGGCGATCAAGAATACAACAAAGGCCCGGGCCAATTTTAAATCTTAGTATTGCAAACTTGCAATTAGGCTACTTGGTTGGGAAAGTCATCAATAATAGTTAAAAAAATCTGCATCCTGAGCTACGGCCCCTGCTGCCCGGGGTGTAGACCCACCCCTGCCTAGCACCCAACGAATATAGTGCAAATAAATTTGTATCTCTCGTTAGGATGTAGACATTCACACATGGAATTCGATATTGCAATTGGGTTTGTTGAATCCTGGTGTATCTAGAATTGGGAGAAGGCATTGGAACATGATTCCCCGATATTAATTCATCGACAATGAAATTGAATTATCCTCCAAAACATAGTGTCACCCCTTCGCATCGGACAAAATTCAAACCGACAAACAATTTTCAAATATGCACTAGCTCTGGCGAATCTCATCTGCTGCCGCCATAGTCGGAGGCTCTCGATCGATCGTTGCGGACCCACCTACGACGGGCACCTAGGCACCAATGTTGGTGGTTCAGGTAGAGGGAGAGCAGCGAGAAGGTAGAGTAGACGCGCAGATCCTCCGACCATTGGGATTTGGGGCGAGCGGCGACATTGAATAGCATTGCCTTGTCCTATCGTGTGTCCATCGGTGCCTCCCTTCTGCACCGACTTAGCCTGGATCAAAGGCACAAGCTCCCCTCTCAACCATGCGGCTTCCGAGTGTTGCCAATCCTAACTTTTAATGTTGCAACTAGGCTAAGCGGTAGGGGAAATCATCAATAATAGTTCCATTTTTTTTGCATCCTAGGCCATGGCCCCTACTGCCCGGGGTGTGGATCCACCAAGGAATATAGTGTAATGTATAGTGCAAACAAATTTGTAGCTATCGCTAGAATGTAAATATTCACACATGGAATTCAATATTGCAACTGGGTTAATGAGATACGGCCATGTGCATGACTTTGATGCAGCGGTCGGGACTCTCCCATTTCTATTAAAAGAACATGCAATTCGATATTGCAATTGAGTTAGCTGAAATCTTGGTGTATATCTAGGATTAGGAGATGGTATTGGAACATGATTCCCTGATATTCATCTATAGTGAAATTGAATTCTCTTTCAAACCAGAGTGTCTCACCTTCGCATTGGACAAAATTCGAAACGACTTACATTTTTCGAATATGGACCAGCTCTGAAGAATATAGGAATCAAGGCACATAATCAAGGCATATCTGCGAACAAAAGGTTTGACGAATATCACTACTCCACATTTTTTTATTATGTGTATAAATGCTAGTAAAACTATGGTCAACAGTTTATACTGAAGACCGTATAAATGTTGTCAGAAATTTAAATCTACGCGGGATAGATGCGGCCTCATGTACATGAGCTCGTTATTGCTTTATCTAGAATTTATTAGTTAAACATTGGACATATGAAAATATGCTACTTTTTTAGATAGTAGGAGAGCAGAGGGAGGGTAGAGTAGGCGCATAGGTTCTCCGACCACCGGGGTCTGGGGTAAGCGGTTTATGTTTATGTTTATGTTGAAGACCGTATAAATGTTGTCGGAGATTCAAACCTACACGGGATTGCTCTGGCCTCTATATCTATCGATGTATATAAACTCATTATTGCTTTATCTAGACTTATTGGTTAAAGTATTGGACATACGAAAATATGCTATTTTATTAATTCACTTTTCATGCTTGTAAATTTACATGGTATAATTTATTGACAATTAAAGGTTCAGTTATTTGTATTTATGGATTAGTGTTCGATTGTGGTTGTTGTTGACTCTATTGTTCCAAGTCAAATTATGCAGCCACCAGATTAGATCCAATCATCACAAATTGACCACACATATCATCCAAAAATGAAAACCAATGATACTATGAAATGCAAAAAATAATATCCAAAATGCAGGTTCTTTAAGGCGCTCACATTCTTTAAAATACTACTTAACCAAGAAATTGTAGGCAATAATATGCTAAATATAAATATTGTACGGTGGCTCTAATAATATAAAACTAGCTGGGTGGCCCGCGCAAATTGCGCGGCTAGATGTGTACCGAAACTTTGACTAAAATATTTAAGTCTCTCAATATCTCCTTCCATAAGGAAAAGAGTTAACCTTTTTACTCTTAACATGTTGATTTGAAAATATGGTTATTTTGTAGTTCTTCACTCTTTGAGATCTTGCAACTAAACTTGTTTTGGTGTCTTCCATCTTCAATGAAGCATATATCGTTGTTAAATAAACCCTACTCTTTGACTACTCCATAAGAAAGGCATTTCTTCGCCGCAGATATTAAACTACTTTTACACAAAAGCACTTGCATCTGTTCTACATACTCCTTCATTCATATAGTGGCCCAGCGTATTCCTCACATTTGTCAACCGATTAACATATGTTTAAATGTACGTCTTATGACAACTCGGGTATTGGCTAGATGGTGGAAGGATGATGTATTTTGATTGGACGACTTGGATACTGATACTATCACTCCTTAACTAAGAACACAGGATATGTGAAATCCTTTTTTGAAAATATAATTTTTTTGTACAACAGTGCTTAAAAAGTTGATAACACACATCGATCTTCTTATATGTACAGCCATAACAAATCTACTCCCTCCGTTCCAATATATAAGCCGTCTTGGCTAGCTGTTTTAGCTAGACAAAATGGCTTATATTATGGAACAGACTGATACACTTGAAAGTTGAACTCAATTTAGAAAACCGAAAAGGACAAATATAGATGTGAATAGAGTTAAAAAAAAAATTAATATTTTTCTTCACATCTTTGGAATATTAAATACATATTTTAGGGATCTTCTGAGCTTTCTATTATAAAAGGTATCTCCACATTTCCATCTATTAAGTGTAGACGTGTTGTTTGACAGGACATCTTCTTCTCGGTCCAGTATGTGCTCCTTTTCTACCAGATGAAATTCTATAAGAATAATGCATGTTACGGTATGTATAAGTGGTTGCACAGATGCATAATGCATATTTCTGAAGAAAGCATGCAGGCAGGCACGCGGCTAGCTAGTACGATACAGCATAAGAACGTGACTTTGCGGCAGAACCCTGGTAAATCACCATTGGATATCCTGATGGAGATCTTGGTCCAAATCGTGACGTAAGTGACTAAAGGCTAGATGTTGATGGGCAACATGCCTCGTTGAAACCAGATCCCCTCTCATGTCAAATCGAGTAATCACTTGCTTGTTCGCCCTTCATCTTTAGAGTCCTTCATTTGCTCTGCACCCGACCAACAAAGAACAATAGCAATGGTTGGTTGCCTGCATGGAGATGATTGTATGTTGCATTTTAGCAAGGAAGGAACTTGCTTACATAGAGGCATAAATTAACTTTTGTTCTTTAACCTGCAGGAGGGTATGTAAGAATGTATTGACTGATGAGTGTTCTATCAAAAGTAAAAAAAAAGATGGTCCCTAAATATCCTTGATTGGAGGTTGTGGTACCATACCGATGCCTCAATATTCAGAACGAAAAAACAATAAGAGAAACAACATGGCATATTAACCTATTTCAGATGAATTGAATTATTAGGGCTGAATGGAGCAGCACATACTATATTGGTCAAAGTATAGCGTTAAGGGGAGTAAGATCTAAAATAATCGTAAAAAGACTGGCCATGCAATCACATAAAAGTTTGATTTGCGTAAAAGCATGATTGATCTAAAATGCTTCACACCAGAAGTTTTACTTCTGTACTCTGAAAAAATAATTAGAACTAAAACAGACAAAAGAAGTAGTTTTTGTACCTGAACTTGATCTTTCAAATAGATAGTGCACTCAGTTTTGCTCCCGTATGGATTCCTGCATGGGACGGCATTTCTCTACGGCAGTCTGGCGCACCAAACAAATATACTTCAGTTCATCTGCATGCACATACTACTCTAGCTGTTGGGACGGCATTGTCTCTACGCGCTCAACACAGAAACTTCAGTTCATATGCATACACGTACACTACTCTAGCTGATGTAATCTTACACGATCAAAGTTTGCATGTATGTTACAAATACAGAAACAGCAAATAACATTTGATCGATGGTTACATACCTTAACATCAATGGACGTATATATATCCTGAATTCCTGGCCAGTTGAAGTGGACTGAGGCAGATCGTGCCCTTAGTGATGTTACGGCGTGGCATGAGGAAATGCACGCCCGGCAGGTCCCTGTCTATAAACATGTACCGATCACACGATGCCTCCACGGCCATTGAGTCGAGATCGCCGGTGGACTTAAGTTCATATGCGTACACATACTACTCAAGGTGTTTTAATATTGAACGATCAAAATTTATTGAAGTGTGAGTTGAAAATTTTCACAATTGTTGAAATAGCCTATAGGTTGTAGTAAATTATTTTTGCGAATTCTAATAATATCAAAATACAGTTTTTTGATTTGATCGGATGATATCAAAACCTAGTGAAGACACCAAACTTCTTAAATTACATGTCGATGAACTATTAGACCCTCGGGTATGGATTTCCAATACAGTTATTATCAGCAGTGACCCTAGGTATTTCTCACTTCCGTCAACTGATTAGCATCAAGCTTTCTTATTACTTCTATTTATCAATTTATCAATATTCTATTCTAACAAACAATCTCTGAAGTAGTATGTCGGACGCCAAGGAAATGATCCTAGCAAAAGTAGGCTACATGCATATCGACATGATGCACCGGGCTGGTTCTTTTGTCCCTAGATAACATTGATTAATCTGCACCATTGATGTTTTATAACCTCTAAATAGCTGAATCGAGCAAACCTGTGGAAGCCATGATAAGTGCATTAAAAATATATAGTTGCGGAGCCATTAGCAGGGAGCGTAGTTTGGCCTCCATCGATCAGTCCTACAGAAATCAAGTATAAATGCAAAAAATGAAAAACAATGGCATGCTGGACTTTTTTATCACCTAAATTTTATAAAATAAATTAGCATCACCAGCTATATATTTTCGATGAAACAACATAGCTTTTGTTTTCATTAGTCAAAAAAATGTACAGCACAGCATCAGCAGTTTTAACTTTTTAAGTACTATGCCTGAATTCAATATTAGCTTAAATAAAACCTACAGAGTTGCACTTCCATGCAGAAATTCAGTCAGGAAGCAAGAACTTAGAGTCGTATTGATATTCAGACAATTATGGAATGTACCTTGAATAGAGTGAAAATACTATTTTGCAGTCGGGGTCTTATATTCCTTCAAAAGCCAATATGTTCAGTGTTGCCCGAAGACATTCAGTCAGGAAGCAAGACCTTACAGCTGCATTGAGATTCAGACAATCAGGTCACGTACCTTGAATAGATTGAAAATAATAGTTGGTTCTACTCTGAATCCATATGCTTAAAATGGTGGTTCCTGCTCCTCCTCATACAACTATTTTAAGAATACGTACATTGCAGTGTAGGAGTATTTAGTGAGAATCAGTAAACTGAAAACCGAAGCTTGGGCTAGACGATCAAACCTGCAAGCTGCAGCTATGTGGAATTGCAGAGCATCGGCGCAACAGTCAGGCGACGTCTTTGGCGACCATGCTCCGATGTCTAGACCACAACGGCTAAAAGTGTCGACGTCTTCGGCGACCATGCTCGTATGCCTCGACCGCACTCTCACAGCTGCGCTGCCATCTTGAGCATGAATATGACCACCGTTATGAACGCCGGCTACATGAATCAATCTGATCGTCATCCTTGCCAGCAGAAATTGATGTATGTTGGACTATACCTCTGTTCATGGCTTCATGCACTTTATCCCCGTTTAGATGAACTGCGGAAGATTGTCCCGGTGGATCATATGACGGAGCCTTGTCCGGAATTGATGCAGGCGGAGATTTGCAGAAGATTGGAATTCCACTAAACAAATTATTCTGAGCTGCGTGAACTGGATCCGGTGCACATGGGAACAGCCAACGTCAACTGGATAAGGTATCGAACAGACAAACATTGGTTCATTGATTGCACAACGTACATGGTGATTACTTACTTTGATGGCTTCTCCCGCGGGCGATGCGTCAAACAAATCGGCATCTGTTCATACTCTCTCAGATTTCTATGTTTCTTGGAGGACCGACTGCCTGATTGATTGTAGGTGCTACACATCTTCCATCAGTGAAGATCTACACAGAGAGACGCATCGATCCCGTGGAGAGCAGCGGCCGGCGGCGCAGACAACGGCGTGCATCCCCGAAGATCAACACAGAGAGACGCATCGATCCCCGCGGAGAGCAGCGGCCGGCGGCGCAGACAACGGCGTGCATCCCCGCTCGACCGTATACTCGTTACCCTAGAAAATTCAATAGCTGGTCGATTGCAAATAGTCCAGGACCAACACGATCTAATTAATTAATGCGGCGGCTAGCAATTGGACATATGTCCGACTGATTAATCTTCACCGTTGATAAGCTACGGCTGTAAATTGATCAATCTTGGCCGTTTATTGTCCTGTGTTTTAATTATATAATAGATCGGCGTTTCTATTTATTTCGTCACACTTAAACCTTCATTAAAAAAAGGAAAAGAAATGACAATACAAACCGGCCATAGAGCACTTAAAAACTGAAACGTAATTTTTCTGCCAATACGGTTGAGTAAGATAGAAAAGGCCAGTTAGTAAGTGGGTGCTTTAAAGCACACACGTTAGTATAGGGAAACTAAGGGTGTAGTTGGTTCGTAAAACCTACTCTCTTTTTTTTGAACAAGCTGTAAAATCTACTTGATTCTTTCGACAGAGGAACCAGATTGTTTCACATCTGTAAAACAATTTGCATTCAGATTTCGCTCCCGGCTTTCCTATATAAACAGCTCCCCGTGTGCCTTTCCTCACCACCCTCACAAACAGCACCATCCAAAACACCACACCCACGCTAAACCTCTGTTTTTCAAATGGCCAAGAACAACCTCCTCATCGTGGTACTAATGGTGTTTGCCACAAACATGGCAGCCGCATCAGTTACTACCAGGAAGCTCATGTTCCTGGTCCAGCCCCAGCCGAACCTCCTGACGTACCACAACGGCGCCGTGCTGCACGGCGACATCCCGGTCTCCGTCCTCTGGTACGGCCGCTTCACGGCGGCGCAGAAGGCCATTGTATCCGGCTTCCTCCTATCACTCTCCGCCGCGCCGCGAGCGTCCCCTGCGCCGTCCGTGTCGCAGTGGTGGAGCAGCATCCACCAGCTGTACATATCCAAGGCGGCGGCCGTCGGCAAGAACGGAGGACAGGGCGCCGGCGCTGCCAAGATCGCGCGTGTGGTCTTGTCCGGCCAGGTCTCTGACGAGAGGTGCTCGCTGGGGAAGAGCCTGAAGCTGTCCCAGCTCCCGGCGCTAGCGGCCAGGGCTCGGCCGGCGAAGGGCGGCATCGCGCTGGTGCTCACGGCGCAGGACGTGGCCGTGGAGGGCTTCTGCATGAGCCGGTGCGGCCGCCACGGGTCCGTCGACGCGAAGGCCGGCACGGCCTACGTGTGGGCCGGCAACTCGGCGACGCAGTGCCCCGGGCAGTGCGCATGGCCGTTCCACCAGCAGGCGTACGGACCTCAGGCGCCGCCGCTGGCCCCGCCGAACGGCGACGTGGGCATGGACGGGCTCGTGATCAACGTGGCCAGCATGGTGGCCGGCGCGGTGACCAACCCGTTCGGCGACGGGTTCTACCAGGGCGACCGCGCGGCACCGCTGGAGGCCGCCACGGCGTGCCCGGGGGTGTACGGCAAGGGCGCATACCCCGGGTACGCCGGCCAGCTTCTGGTGGACACGGCCACCGGTGCGAGCTACAACGCCAACGGCGCGCACGGGAGGAAGTATCTGCTGCCGGCGCTGTTCGATCCCGCCACGTCCGCTTGCGCCACGCTGGTGTAGTAGGATTCGTCCGCTTGTACGGTGGCAGTGACAATTGAATCCACTTCGATCTTAGCCAACAGTTTACTGTTGTGTACATGCTGTTGATAGTAGAAATATATGTGTAATTAGTTCGTGTATAGTCAAATCTGAAGACGAAGATTCATATCAGTTACGGTGATTTGAAAAAATAATTCACTGCGTCATTTTCATTTCTGTTGCGCGCGGATGCTAGCAGGCGCAGGCGGGACTAGGGGAGATCGGATGATAGGCTGAGCGATGAAATTTTTGCTTAATATGAACCTTACCAAAGGTGAACTAGACGTAGTTTGTAACTGGATTTAAGCCTAGTGGTACGGTCATCCATTATCAGTTGGCACAATTGATATCAGATGGAAGAGAGGCATCGGGTGCAAGATGTGCATTGACGTAGAGGCTACCTAATTAGTAACGAAATTTTTACTCTATCCGAGCCAAAATAAATGTCGTGGACGGTTTTCAACTCATATTAGTTCAAAATTGCGACACTGACTATGGATCGGAGGAAGTGGAATATTTCACTAGCATGATTTATGGTTTTGCATAGACAACACATGCACCCGATCCATTTTTATTCGAAAGAATGTCAAAAGATAGTAGACTTTTATTTCTTATATCCTCCGCATGAGATTGCTTGATTTGTACGATTATATTTCATCAATGTTTTCTATAGATCACACCCAATTTGAAAGGAATTTTTTTGCTTGATTATAAGCCATCAAATAAATAATGGCTCATGACTTCATATGTGTTTGTGATAATGTATTCGAAAACAATTTTGAGACAGCTTCCATATTTTCTAATATGGTAGGATGTCTCGCTACACTAAATACATACACAATTGAACGGTAAACTAAGATGCCAAAACTATGCTTGGTTTTCCGGAATAGTCAAGTTAAGTGACATAACAAATATACATGTCATCGAGAGCGTAGAACAACTAGACTAGCGAGCGAGGACATGAAATAGAGAGTTACAGAATAGGTAAAAATAACATTACATACATTTAAAGATAGACGATATTGTAGAAAACTTGATGTCAAACTTCTCTAACTTCGATTTTTTTTTTAGAACCATGCATGAGCACTGCGTGTATTAATATAGGAGAAGAAGAAAGGCCCGAAAGCCGAAGTTTACAGAAAGGTTATCACCTAGCCAGAGAGAAAATAGAGATCGACCCTGCGAATTACTACCGGATTGAGCATGTTAAAGGGAGCGACCTAAACGAAAAGAGAGCGACCTAAACGACCCTAGAAAAAAGGGACTACACAAAACTCTGACCAAAATAGTTTCAGGGGGTAAGTATATGCTCCGAAAAAAATATGCTAAAGGGAAGATTATAATTAATTTGTTTTTCTGAAATATTTATTGTATTTTCATTTGAGTTCTTAAGAACACATGCGTATACAAAATAGGGGTCAGTTCTGCATTGTGAAGGAACTCTATATAAGTCACCTAGTTCACCACATAAGATATTTCCACATAATAATTAAGTAAATGGGATGAAGAGAGGTTTTCACCTAGTAGAATAAAATCGTATTTATTATTCCCCAACGTGTTATGCAAATATATTTCAGACGGTAAATTTATTTCCCCGGGTGTTATATAAATATATTTGAGACCGTAAATTTATTTCCTAGTGAACTAAAGATGATGCCCTCGTGCCACCCTGCTAGTAGTATTTTCTTAAAAACACCCTGAACTTACTAGTTACTGCGTTACACTTACCAGTCCGGGAAAATGATACTGTACATAAGAGTATAGGACATGATAAATAGTATACTGTACATCCAAATCGACTCCATTGCAACCTACTCGTCCTCGATGCATGCATCTCCATTGGCGCTGTAGCAGTTGAAGAGGATCCGTACAGGAATACATGGACCCAGGCCGAATCAGTCCAGGTCGCCGGCCTTGGACCAGCGGCTTGTTTGCGCGCAGTGCAATGCAACTACACGTGACCTATGCCGCCTTCAAGGACGGTCGGCTCTCATCGCCGCTGCCCGTGTGTGTCCCCGTCGTGCACGCACATAGCTAAGCGGAGGCAGCCGGCAGCAGCTGTTTCACAGACGACCGCTCAACCTCCCCTGCTCTCGCTCTGGACTCGCTGCTGCACCACGCCGGCGGCGGCGAACTAAACCGCGCTTGAACTTCGCTTCTTATACGTGGAAACAGTGAGCGGAAATGGAAAACGAAATCGACGGAGGGAACACGAAACCTTTTTTATTTTTCGATTAATGGTGACAGGTGCCTTCGTGCGCGTGTGTCCCTTGGACGAGCGCCGTCGTTGTTGTCAGCTGCAGGTGCAGGGAGGGCTCATGCTCCCTTGCCGCCGGTGCCTCGGCGACACGTCCTCCTCCGGCGCCGGGCCTACGCGAGCGGCCGTGCATGGATCATATCAGTTGATAGGGCGAGCGATGGAAATTTTGCTCAATATGAACCTTATACGAATGGTGAACAAGATGTCGTTTTGTAACTGGATGGTACGGTCATCCATTATCAGTTGGCACAATTGGCATCAAATGGAAGAGAGAGATCGGGTGCTAGATGTGCACTTACGTAGAGGCTACCTGATAAGTAATGAAATTGTTGGAATATTTCACTAACATGATTTAAGGTTTTCATCAGCAAAGACAGGCATGCGTCCATTTTTATTAAAAAGAATGTCAAAAACATTGTAGAATTTTATTTCTTAGATCTGGCTCATGAGTTCATATGTGTTTGGGATAATGTAATTGAAAACAATTTTGCGTCAACTTGGATGTTTTCTAATCCTTTAATATATGATAGGCTTCCTCACTATAATAAATACAAACAAAATCGAATGGCAAAACTATGCTTGGTTTTCTGGAATGGTCAATTTACGTGACATACGAAATAAAGGTCAGCGAGAGCGTAGAATAACTAGACTAACGAGTTGGGATAGTATGCTGAGAAATATTTATATAGTGTTTTATTTGATTTCTTAAGTACTCATCAGTATACAAAATAGCAGTAAATGTTGCATTGTGAAGAACCTATGTATAAGTCACTTTTTTCACACCATAACATATTTGAAAACATAATAGTAAATGAGATGAAGAGAGGTGTTCAGAAAGTAGATTTTTTGCTCCCAGGCACCAGTGCTCCCTCAAGTTAAAAAAAATCAAAAATCATATTTATAAGTTTCAAAAAATTCTGAAATTAATTCCGCGTATAGCCAATGATATATCCCACTAACGTGTAAAATACCAACTTCAAAAACTTTGTATTCTGAGCTACACAAAAATGACAAATGTGCATATCTGAGAATGTATATTTTCAAGTCTCTAAGTTTTATCAGATTTGTTATTTTCGTGTAGCCCATAATATAAAGTAAAATTTTACACATTGGTGGGATACACCATGGGCTACATCTAGATTTTTTTTCCAGATTTTTTGAAAACTCATAAATATGATTTTTAAATTTTTTTAAATGAGAGGGAGCACCGGTGGCCGGGATCACAATACACTTTCCGTGTCACGCACGCACCGCTTCAGCTTCGTAAAAGTGAGCTGGAAACGGACAGAGGCAGCACGATTCGGTCTCGGCTCGATGGCTGATGATTCTCTGAACTTCGCACAGGCTGTGATTTTGGTGAATTTTGACAAAAATAACCCTTTTTTGAAACTTCAACAAAAAATAACCCTTTTTTCGAAAAAATTCTGAAAATAACCCTTTTGTGTGGCTCCCGCACCGGGGGCGCCACACATACATGTGCAACGCCCTAGCCTGGGGCGCCACACCCTTACGTGCAACGCCCCAAGCTGGGGCGCCACACGTGAACAGGTGTGGCGCCCCAGGCTGGGGAGTTGCACATGTATGTGTGGCGCCCCCGGCTGGGGAGTTGCACATGTATGTGTGGCGCCCCCGGTGCGGGAGCCACACAAAAGGGTTAGTTTCAGAATTTTTTCGGAAAAAGGGTTATTTTTTGTTGAAGTTTCAAAAAAGGGTTATTTTTGTCAAAATTCACGTGATTTTGTCTCCATTAATGGCGACAGGTGACCGCGCGCGTGTGTGTCCCTTGGAGGCTTGGACGAGCGTCGTCGTTGTTGTCAGCTGCAGGCGCAGGGGAGGGCTCCTGCTCCCCGGCCGCCGGTGCCTCCACGACACGTCCTCCTCCGGCGCTGGGCCTACGCGAAGCTTGGAAGCTGCATGCGCTCCAGCTGGGCTGCGCCTGCCATGATGTTGGTTTTGCTGAAGTGCTCTGCTTGCTTTGTCGATAATCTTTGTCAATTTGGCTAAGCTAGGTGGGTCGACTGCCATTTTTGCCGAGTGTTATAGACCTACCTACTACTAGGCTACTGACAATCATCACAGGGGCTAAGCTATAGTGCTACTGTTCTTCTATAGCACCGGCGGCGTCAGGAGCAAGCAGACTGAATTAAATTTATCTGTAATTTTGTCGCAAGAAGCTATATAGTAGGATAAAGATAACACTAGCTCCTGGTCATCAGAAGTGTGGATGTGTGTGGCCAAGAAACTATAGGATATGATAGAGATTCCGGTTAATTACTCTGATCCTTTGCATAGGCAAGGAGGTCCTGGTTATCACAGGAATCATACTCTAATTATTTACCTCGGCAAGGGTGCAGCATTGCGGAACCAACAATGATGGGACTAACAATGATGTTTCCATCATGTTTTATATACTAGCAAACTATTATGATGCTAATGTCTTGTCGTTTGATGGTATGTTATTATGATACTGTGGTTATTGTGTTGGACTGAACATCTGTTGTTTGGACTTGTTATGATGAAACTTGATTAAATGAAACACCCCTCCAAATATCGATAGGGTGAGTCCATAGTGCCACTAATCTGAACACCGAAAGCACTACCACTGTCGCTCATATGGGCGGGCCGTGGTCTACGTAACCTATTGAGCCTCCTTTGATGCTACCATTTTGGCAAGTCTGGTCGGTTACCTTTGTGGTCGGGGCTAGTCTTGTGAAGATTCTGGAGCTAGGCGTCGCTCATGAGTTAGGGACGTGCTGGATTCACTTCGTCATAAGACATAGAGTTATGTCGGTAGCTATACAGGGAGTGTCTTGGTAGCGTGAACGGTCATGTGAGTGTATCTTGTTGAGTCCGTCTTAGGGATGATGTCCTGGAGTACCGGCTCCGTGTGGTGCACTTAGATGGGTGGTAACTGCAGCCTCTCGAGAGTGTCAAATCTGGATGTCTAGCCTCGTTCCAAGGTTATGGAACAACAGTTCAGTGTCGGTCACACTATTGTCCTTTGTCGAGTCCGGAGGTTAAACATAAGTTCGGTTTGAAAGAAAGATGAACGACCTGATTTCACTAAATGAACAATAAGATGATGCAGGAAATGTTACTTGAGCTGCGGATGGTTACCGTGTTTAGGGATGACGGCGTGATCGTTGGGAGCCTAGAGTTAGGCCTGAGCCAACATCAACCGTGCATGCCCAACGTGGAAAGATAAGGCCAGAGGGCCTAGCAGTGTTGACGGATGGAATAAGGACACTAGGCCTAGCAGTGTGACAGATATTGTTATGTTACTTGGTACCAAATGGTACACCCGTTTACTCGTCACTGGTAAGCCCTTTGCATGATTGCTGGTATACGATCCAACCCCACCTGGCTTGGACTCTGTGCCCGTGATACCCTGTTGAGTGATTATGCCATGAATCGTTTGCTATGCCATGCTACTTTCATGCCATGATGTTGATTATACTTGAGTAGATCATTGCTATGTGGTAGGACGTTGTTTCTTTGGATAACTTGTTGCTTGATTATCTGACTGTTCATGTCTTGTGGTTATTTTACTTGCGAGTACGTCATTATACTCAGACTGGCTTTTCATGTGGCCAGACTTAGCCAGAAGATGGAGCAAGAGCGTGCTAGGATCAGTAGCCCAGCCAGATACCTGTGGAGTGGAGCCGCTCCAAGCCGTTGCCTCATTTATGTCTTCCGCTGTCAGTTAAAACTCTGAGTTGGGCCATGCTTGGCTTGATTTTCGGTCATGGCACGATGGCCTTGTAAACCTTTTGTAGCACTTTGTGCCTGATTGTGTAATGATTTCCGTTATGTTGCATTGTCGTAACGTGCGACCAGATATCTTGCGCTAGCGCACGGTGCGACCGCCTCTCTGGCGAGATGTGCCTGGGAGGGGTGTCACAGGCTCTGATACCATGTCATATTTAACCACTAGCCAACTATCCAAAACTATCCAAACTGATGAAAAGAGTTATTACAATTCATAAATACTAACAGTTTCAACTCCGCTTCGGCAAGCCACAAAATTCAGGCAAAAATGCAGAACAAACAATGATTGAGTTTCGCTCTGTCAACAAACTCAAATCTTGATTGAGTTTCGGAAAACAAATGGAAAAATTATGATTGTTCGCCACTACTGTATCACGCAAGAAATGGAGTCACGTACGTTTACCCCCATCTCATTCTCAGGGGAGCATGGACAGGGGCATCCAGCGGCCGGTCCATCATATGATAGGACGACTGGATCGCGATTGCCCATGGCTACATTAACAACCATCCTCATCACTCGTCCTATTTCTGGAAACCCCTCCTATTTCTACAGTGCTCAGAGGCGAACTCGAGGCGATCTCGGTTTCTCCCGGCGGCCGCCGGCGTATCTGCGGGATTCCTCACCCTCCGCCGGCCGCTACGGCGGCGGGAGGGTGGGGAATCCCCGGATCTGCGCTCCGGCGTGTAGTTTTAGGGTTTGGGGGCGGCGCTGGCGTGGTGGGGTCGTCAGCGTCGTCCTTTTGGTGCTCTGCGGCTCCCCCGATCCGGCGTCGTCTTCGACGGTGCTGCCGAGCTGCGGGTGAGTCACCCATCTGCCGTCGTTATCTCCGGCGGCGACGGCAGGTTGGTGACGAGTGTACAGGAGGCCGGCGGAGGGGAGTCAAGACGGCGGCTGTTGTGCGGGCTGGTGGTGAGCAGGCGGAAGATCTGTGGCGCTGGCCCCAGATCTGGGGCAGATCGAGCTTGGGGAGGCCCCCCCGGCCGATACTGCTTCTCCGGCATCAGATCCAGCTCCACGGAGTTGGTGGATACTGCGGCTCGTCAACGCCTTCGGGCTAGGAGCTCTTCTGCTCCCGCGGTGGGTGTTCCTGGCAGCTGGCTTCTTCGGCGTATTCGACGGTGGAGGGACGGCGTGCTGGGCGACCTGGAGGTTGAAGATGGAGTGTGTCAGCGTTGTTGTTCTTTGATTCCTCTCTGTTCTTTCTTTGCGTGTATCTGGATGTGTACTGCTTTCTTTTTCGTATGAATACAAGTATGAAAAATCAAAAAAAAAAACAACCATCCTCTCACACTTGCACGCATGCATTGCATGGATGCATATGTATGGTCCACATTTCAGCCGAGTTTCGGCAACGCCTTTTCCGTTCGATTCTCCGGCCGAAAGCTCCAACGAAACTCTTGATCCCGGAGGATAGAAAGAAAGCCAGTTTCTGCGCTCATGATGGGAGGCCACCGTCGTCTTACTCGGAAAATATCATGGGCAGGGGCAGGTCCCCTCCAATTACTCCCTTCGTTTCATAATATAACATGCTGTCTATATTTGTATAAAAAAGAGTGATCATGTACACTAAAATGTATCTAGATACATATGTGAACATGTAAATATGAAAAAATACTAAAACATCTTATATGACTTCCATTTTGTCTACATGTGGATATATCTATACATATAACATGTCTATGTACATCCACGAAAGTCGTCTAATTTGGAACGGAGTGAGTATGTACGGCCGCTACGTTGTACTCACTTCGTTTTTTAATATAAAATATTTTAGCTAACGCACATGTTGGTTAGATGCACACCTAAATATGAATGTGGACAAAAACTAAAACGTATCTTATAAATATAAACGAAGGGAGTAGTACTGATTGACTACCACGAAACCGCGTGTTTGTGCCTAAGAAACTAGAAGTCGTTGTAATCCTAATCCCCTGCCGTGTGCAACCTCGCTTAGGTCCATGATTGCCTTTCCACCGGTACTCCGTAGAAATTCCGTTGTTTGTAGAGGCTATGATAAACTAGTGCAATGAGTAAAATGACCTTTCAATCGCTTCGTGCCACATATATCAAATAAGCTAATCTAGAATGAAATAAATTTATTACCTCGGATAAAAAATAGCCATTTCAATATTTCCCTGGTTAGATCGCACAAGAAAGAGAGCCCCCTAGGCAGCAATACTCTGGGTTTTCCGGCATAGTCTAGTTAAATGACATAACAAATGAATACATGCCACCGACCAAACGAGAAGGTAGAACGACTAGATTAACGAGTGGGTATATAGGAATAGAGAGCTACGGAACTTATAAAGGTAAGAATAAATATATTTGAAGATAAACGATACTCCCTCCGCCTCTAAATAGGTGGCCTATAAACTGAGTAAAAAAGTCAGGAGTTTTAAATTTTGACTGAATATACAAATATGAAGATCTATAATACCGAACTTATATCACAAGATTCACCGTAAGATATATTTTCAGAATGTATTGATGAAATGTTCTGGTAATTGATATTTTTTGTTCTGCGTATTTAGTCAAACTTCAAGATTGTTGACTTTATTTACTAAATTTATAAGCCAGCGATTTGGGGACAGAAGGAGTAGTGTAAAAAACTTGAAGTCACACTTCTCTAACTTGGATTGTCGATATATAAACATATGTTTCGAATGTGCTAAAAGAAAATAAATTTGTGTTGAGAAATATCTACAGTGTTTTCATTTGATTTCTTAAGAACAGATCCGTATTAAAAATAGCTGCATTGTGAAGAACCTCTATTCAAATCGCTTATTTCACAACATAACATATTTCGAAGCATAATCAGTAACTGAGATGAAGAGAGGTGTTCGCAAACTAGAATAAAAAAATTCTGATTTATAATTTCCCAACGTGTAATGTAAATATAATCCAGACCGTAAATTTATTTTCCAACGTGAAATTTAATCCAAACATAAAAATGCAAGTATTGAGACTTTGAAAAAAGGAGCAACATGTAGCTCGGGTTACAAAACACCACTCTCTTTAGAGCATCACTAGCAGAGCCCTTAAAAGGCCAACCCTTAAAAGCGGAATAAGGGTCGAGAAATGGCAGTTTTAAGGGTTGGAAACAGAGGGCGTAGATCAGTATCCTCAAACCCAACCCTTAAAACAGAATATTCCGTTATAAGGGTTGGGTTTGAGGGCACTGCTAGACGCCGCAACCCCAACCCTTAAAACTGACATGTATGTTTCATCACAATTTTCATAGAACAATAATAGTTTGAACAAAACAATAATCATTCTAGTTATTATTACAACACCAAATAGTAGTTTCAAACACATAATAATCATTCAAGTTATTACAACAAGGGTTTTTCGAAATTACAACAATTGCTCGAATCAAATAGGACATGGAAAAGTAAAACAATGGTAGATCATTGGCGTTGGCGACGCCCATCTAGCTGCCAGTGGTGCTCGAGAAGATCCTTCTGCAGCTGGCAATGAGTGTTGGCACTCTCAATCTCTCGATGTGTTTGGAGAAAAGCTTGTAGGCGATTTGGGTTTCTTTCCGGTTGCACTCGGGTTCCAACATTGTCATAGAAACAAGGCAAATTCAAACCCCTCTCATCCTCAAGGATCATGTTGTGTAGAATCACACAACATTTCATAATGTTCACAAGGGTTTTTTTTGTCCCAAAAACGAGCTGGACCCCGAACTATGGCAAACCTTGCTTGCAAAACACCGAAAGCTCTCTCAATGTCCTTGCGGGCTGACTCTTGTGCCTTGGTAAAATTAGCCTCTTTTTTGGTTAAGGCCACTCCATTTTTCTCCTTAATGGACTTCACAAGAGTTGCCCACTCAGGATAAATGCCATCGGTGAGATAGTATCCCATTGAGTACTCATTGTCCATGACTTTGTAGTTGCAAGGTGGAGCATCTCCAGAAACTAGTCTAGAAAATAAAGGGGATCTTGGTAGCACATTGATGTCATTGAGTGTTCCCGGTAAACCGAAAAATGCATGCCAAATCCACAAGTCCTCCGATGCTACGGCCTCAAGCACAATGGTAGGATCATGGCTTTTACCACAATACATACCATGCCATGCTTTTGGACAATTTTTCCATGTCCAATGCATGCAATCAAGACTACCAAGCATGCCCGGCCATCCCCTTTTTTCATTCATCTCCATCAACCTCTTTGTATCTTGCTCATTGGGTGCTCGGAGATACCAATCACCATACAAGCGGATGATCATTTTGGCAAACCTACGGACGGACTCCGTGGTTGTATCTTGGCCAATGCGAAGATACTCATCGGTATAGTCCGTGGGTACGCCATAGGCGATCACCCGCATTGCAGCCGATATCTTTTGGAATGCACTAAAACCCATGGTGCCAGCGGCGTTTCTAAGCCGCTTGAAATACTCGGAGTTGGCCTCACAAACCGTGACAATTTTCACAAACAAACTTCGGCGCATTCGGTACCTTCTCCGGAAGAGGCGAGGTGGGTACGTTGGTACCTCCGCGAAGTAGTCTTGCATCAGTTGGTCGTGCCCGAGACCGCGGTTCCTGTGGATGCAAATGCGACCCATCTGAGACCCCCTTCTCTGATCGAGCAGCTTCGCTCGGTCCTCTAGCTCTTGCACGGCGAGGACGACGACCATCATCTCGGCATCGTCGTCTTGAAGCAAATCATCGATGTCTGAATCGTCCGACGACGACCAATCGGAACCATCGGTGATGGAATCATCGGTGTCCATCTACAATATACAAAATATAGTCAATATTTGAGTAAATACAAATTAAAACGAGCAAAGAAAAAAGGAAAGAAAACATACCTGTGAGCGCGCGCGCGTCCGCGTCGGGCGGCGAGGTCGTCTCGGCGACCCAACCGAGCTCGAGCCGGGGCGAGCGGGCGGCGTGGCGGCGACGGCTGGATCCGGACGAGGCGGGGTCGGGGGAGCTCGCGCGAGGCCGGGGACGAGCCAATCGCGGCGGCGGCCGCGGGCGGACTGGCGTCGGGCGGCGAGGTAGTCTCGGCGACCCCGACGAGCTCGAGCCGGGGCGAGCGGGCGGCTGGATCCGGACGAGGCGGGGTCGGGGGAGCTCGCGCGAGGCCGGGGGCGAGCCAATCGCGACGGCGGCGGCGGGCGGACTGGCGCGGGCGCGGGGCGGCACGGGAGGAGCTCGCGCGAGCTGGATCCGGCCGAGGCGAGGTCGGGCCGGGGAGGGGTGGCCGATGCGAGTGGAGGGGCGGCGGGGGGGCGGCCGGAGGCGGCAGGGGCGCGGCGGCGGTGGACGAATCGCGGGCGCGCGCGGTGAGGACGAAGCTGAAGCTTCAGCCCGCGCGCCCGCGTCGGCCGAGTAGGGGTTGCGTCGTGTTTTCCCCCCCAACCCTCACTTGTACAGGTTCGGAGGGGAAAATAGGGGTCAACCCTTAATTTTTTTTACGGTTTTAAGGGTTTAAGGGTTCTGCTAGTTCGTGTTTTCCCTCCCGAACCCGTAAAAAAGCGGTTATTTTTAAGGGTTGGCCCTTTTTAAGTGTTCTGCTAGTGATGCTCTTACTACTGCGACCTCCCATCCTCGACACCATTGTCACTGTAGCAGCCAGTCCCGTGGTTATGGAGCTATGGAGCTAGGCCCACACCCATGCCGAATCAGGCCAGGTCGCCGCCATATTGGACCAGCGGCTGGTTTGTGCTCAGCCTAGTTCAACTACACGTGACCAATGCCGCCTTCGAGGACGGTCGGCCGATCTCGTCGGCACTGCCCGTGTCGCCGTCGTGCACGCACATAGCCAAGCAGACACCGGCGGCAGCAGCTGTTTACATAGACGACCCCTCAACCTCCTCCCCTGTCCTCGCTCTCGACGCACTGCACGACGCCGCTGGCGGCGAACCAAACCGTCACGCTGCAGGCGCAGGGAGGGCTCATGCTCCCCGGCCGCCGGTGCCTCGCCGACACGTCCTCCTCCGGCGCCGGGCCTACGCGGCGCTGCATGCGCTCCAGCTGGGCTGCGCGTGACATGATGTTGCCTTCTGGTTTAGCGCTGGATGTAATCTTTGTCAACGTGGCTAAGCTAGACTACTATCTAGGGCTTGTAGGGGCTCGGTCTACTGCCAATTCTTAAGAAATGTTAACGGCGTACCTACTGACAATCATCAGAGGGACAAGCTACAGTGTTACTGCTGTTCTATAGCCCGGCAGCATCAGCAGCGAGCACTGAATTCAATTGTACGTACTGTTAGGATACGTATATGAGTTAGAGATAGATTAAGATTGCAACCTTCATGTACTCCAAATCTACCCCTCCATGTACTTCTATATATATATACCTCGAGATCAATACACAACAAATATTAGGATCCACAACTTTTCACACGTACAATCTTTTTTTTTGTGAAGAAACATCTGGTGATTACAGCAAGTAGACAGAAAGGAACACCACAAAGATAGAAATTACAAACAGGTTCTTCTGCAACTCGATGTCGCCGGCGAGGAGCAGGACGTGCCGATGACGCGCCGCCGCTGCATCTTCCCACAAGCCTTGGAACGGAAGAAGCCCCCTAGCGGACGGGAAGTCGTCGATCCTCGAACCCCGAAGAGCCTCCACCCTACTCCATCGGCAGCACCGCCTTGCATCACCACCATCTGCTTCAAAGTCGTCAACTGGATCCGCCGCTTCAAGATCCAGAGGGGGGAGCCCCGCACACGGCGATCCCAGAGGACCGCGAGCGCGAGGAAGGGGGCGGCGCTCCGCCGTGGAGCTCCAAGGAGCTTCACCGCCGAAGAGGACGAGCACCACCTGCAAACACAACACCGGCCACGCCACCACCTCCATAACGATGCCGGCTGGGGACCTACTGCTTCCTACACTATGTACACGCCGGGATCCGGCGATTCCCCACCCTCCCGCCGCCGGAGCGGCCGCCGGAGGGTGGGGAATCACGCGAATCGCCGGCGGCGAGGTGGGAACAGTGGGGGGTCTCAGAAATCGCCTCTCTCTACTGTGTGGGAGGAGGGGAACGGTCCAAGGTCGTTCTGTATCGTACTTTTCACACGTACAATCTGTAGTTTACTGGTAGCAGGATACACATAACGTCGAATATGTTGTGGGGGTCAAGAAGCTACGAGTAGCATAAACCTCATGGTTATCTGAATCTCAAGTATCATATCAGTTGTACCACGCCATCTATCATACTGTAGGATACAACCAATGCTGGGCATGTCGCCCTAGAAGAAAAATGAACAGAATTCTAATCAAACAGTCGATCGCTTAACAGTGTAGAGTACAATGATTGAGTTTCAGAAAATAAATGGACAATGACGACTGTTCAGCACTACTGTATCCTCCAAGGAATGCAGTCACGTTTACTCCCATCTCATTCTCAGGGGAGCACGGAGAGGGGCAGCCAGCGGCCGGTCCATCATTCATAGGACGACCGGATCGCGATTGCGGATGGACAGTGCTCAATAAGTTTATTGGGCGCTGACACGAAATTGGCTCCTAGCGGCGAGCCCAGTAGTTCAAAACTTGCAGTACAACGAGTAGTTTTCTAGAGCCTATTTTAATTTTTGTTTCTATATTTGTAAATAAAATGATTCAATTAGGAACGGCTAGGGGTGCAACAACGTGTACCGACGCTCCTAATAGCATATCCGGCACCATTACCCGACGGTCTATTGGAAGCACCCGATGGAAATGCTCTTACATGGATCCTTCTTCATTGCACTTGCACGCGTGCATTGCATGGATGCATGCATGATCGACATTTCCGTCAAGTTCGGATCGACATTTTAGAAAGCCAGCGTATCATGGACGGATCCATATAGGGCACACCCAAATTTTTGGAAAACAAAATCATATGTTTATTGCAAAATAAATGTATGTATCAATGGTGTTGTAGTTTTGAGCAAAATAACTACGTAACATCAAACTAAGCTTGAGGTATTATGATTGTGTACTAATTCTTCTCTAATTTGTGGAAAAGAATCGATGATTCATCTAGCTATGGGAAAAAAGTTTTGATTTAGCTATTTGAAACCTTTATAGTGTAGCCCCAAAAAAGTTTTGAACACCCAAGTTCGAGAACCTAGATCCGTCCCTGCAGCGTATGCGCTGATCGGCTGATGGGAGGCCACCGTCTCATCTCGGAAGATACCATAGGCAGCCCCCCTCCAATTATGTGTGGCCCGGATCAGGCCAGTACGTGGTAGTAGTGCTTGGTTGACTTCCACGATATGCTGTGGTATTAAAAGATCTTAGAAGACGTTCTGATCCGGTTTGCAAGATGTTCTGATCCTAATCCACTGTCGCGTGCTCCCTTAGCTACACTGATTGGCATCCAACAAGTTCTACTCAATTCAGTTTCATGACATTATCTTTGTTTGTAGAGGCCGTGATGTGTTTACCATGTGCAAGACGGCCCTTCCATTGGTTCATGTAACACACATCTCCATGTGATTAGCAAGAATCCTAGCACGACTAAATAACATAGGATTGTAATATCATGTCTATTCTAATATAGTGCAAGGAAATCTTTAAAGCGCACATTTAAATGTAGATATCTAGACATGGAACTGGGAATTAGGATTGGGTTTTCTGAATTCTGTTGTTTGGATGTATTTTAGAATAGGGAGAAAGAATTAAAGCTTTATCGACGACATTGAGCTATAACTAAATCACCTCTCCTGCAAAATAGAGTTCTGCCCTTCGAACCGGGAGACAATCTACGAATATGCACTTGCTCCGATGAATCCCATCGGGTGCCGCCAAAGTCAGAGGCTCCCTCGTCGGTCTGTCATAGTCTCCCTCCCGACCATCATAGCCACTGCCGAAGGCGCACTTGTGGCGGGCGGTTAGGCACCTACAGTGGGCGGTTTGGTGGCGGCAGAGGAGTGAGAAGGTAGAGTAGATGTGAGGTCCTCCTCCCGCCGGGGCTAGCGGCGACATTGAATAACACCGTCTTGTCCTACCGTGCGTCTCTCCCCTCCCGCGTTCACCATCTTGGCCTCGCGCATACCGGTGTGTCGCGCCGAGGTACATACTCCACCGCTCAACCATGGCTCTTCCAAGTATTGCGGGCAATATGAGGAGGTAATTACTTATGTTTGGACACAACCCTACACACTAAACAATCCTCATGGGAAAATTCATAAGGAATCCAATGTTTCAAATTTTATATGAAAATCCTTTGAGTAAAAAAGACCCTTAACTTACTAGTCGTTTTTTTTAGTTTGACTATCTAAACTATCATCTACAAAATCAGATTTATATTATTATTGCATATTTAATAAGAGGTACACTATTATAAATATGGTAAAAGGTTTGTCTGTTAGACCGTACGAATGTGCTGGAAATTTTAAAATATTTTCGAGAAAATACTTTTTATTATAAATTTCTTTCCATGCTTGTGAAGTTAGAGGCCATAAATACTTGACAATTAGAGGTTCGATTGTTTCATGTACATGTACTAGTATTCGATTGTTGCTGCTGTTGACTGCATTTTAAAAGTCATATTTGGCAGCCACCAGATTAGATCCAATCATCGGAGATCGACCCTACATACCACCCAAAATGAATACCAATGTTATTAGAAAATGCCAATTATACTCTCCAAAATGCAGGTTTTGTAAGACACTGACATGGTCTTCAAAATACGACTTGAATCAACAAGTTGTATGCAAATATTTTTTTAATAATTATGTGTTAAATATCTATTTCATGGCGGCTCTAATGGTAAAAGTTTGTGACAACACAAACTTGCGCATAGCTTGCACATAAAACTTATAGGTTATTCCAGTGCTACAAAAGTTTGTGACTAGCTGAAACCAACAGATGATATTTTTTCAGACAAATACTATTTACTAAGATAAATGGCAAGTTAGGAAGTGGCTACATCAAAGCGCACCGGTTAGTATTGGGCAACTAGGAGTAGTTGGTTACTTGGTTTGTAACACCTAGGAATACTTGGTTCTTTCGACAGAGGAAACATCTTCTCTTGCTTAACATATGTTAAACAGTTTTGCATTCACATTTCGCACCGGGCTTTCCTATATAAACAGCTCCCCGTTTGCCTTCCCTCCCCACGCTCACAAACAGCACCTCACAAACAGCACCATACGAACAGCGCACACCCACGCTAAACCTTCTCCCAAAATCAAAACCTCTGTTTCTCAAATGGCTAAGAACAACCTCATCATCCTGCTGCTAATGGTGCTCGCCACAAACATGGCAGCCGCGTCAGTTACGACCAGGAAGCTCATGTTCCTGGTCCAGCCCCAGCCGAACCTCCTGACGTACCACAACGGCGCCGTGCTGCACGGCGACATCCCCGTCTCCGTCCTCTGGTACGGTCGCTTCACGGCGGCGCAGAAGGCCATCGTCTCCGACTTCCTCCTCTCCCTCTCTGCCACGCCGCGTGCGTCCCCGGCGCCGTCCGTGTCGCAGTGGTGGAGCAGCATCCACCAGCTGTACATATCCAAGGCGGCGGCCGTCGGCAAGAATGGAGGACACGGCGCCGGTGCTCCCAAAATGGCGCGTGTGGTCTTGTCCAGCCAGGTCTCTGACGAGAAGTGCTCGCTGGGGAAGAGCCTGAAGCTGTCGCAGCTCCCGGCGCTAGCGGCCAGGGCTCGGCCGGCGAAGGGCGGCATTGCGCTGGTGCTCACGGCGCAGGACGTGGCCGTGGAGGGCTTCTGCATGAGCCGGTGCGGCCGCCACGGGTCCGTGGACGCGAAGGCCGGCACCGCCTATGTCTGGGCCGGCAACTCAGCGACGCAGTGCCCGGGGCAGTGCGCGTGGCCGTTCCACCAGCCGGCGTACGGGCCGCAGGCGCCACCCCTATCCCCGCCGAACGGCGACGTGGGCATGGACGGGCTCGTGATCAACGTGGCCAGCATGGTGGCCGGCGCGGTGACCAACCCGTTCGGCGACGGGTTCTACCAGGGCGACCGCGCTGCGCCACTGGAGGCGGCCACGGCGTGCCCGGGGGTGTACGGCAAGGGCGCGTACCCCGGGTACGCCGGCCAGCTGCTGGTGGACAGGGCCACCGGGGCGAGCTACAACGCCAATGGCGCGCACGGCCGGAAGTATCTGCTCCCGGCGCTGTTCGATCCCGCCACCTCCGCCTGCTCCACGCTGGTGTAGTACTCCATGGTACCGGCAGAGTACCACGGTGGTAGTGACAAGTGATCCTACTGCCAATCTAGCCAAGAATGGGTATAGTTGTGTACAGTACATGCTTCTGCTAGTGATCTTGTAGTCCATATTCGTGTAAATAGTATGTGTATCAGCTCGGCTTTGTGTTTGGATCTTCCAGTGCTAAATAAAAATATGAATTGTAAAAATTTGAATCAAACTTGAACTGTAAATTGGAGTGCGGTGCAATTTCTGCGAGATTTTATCTGGGTCGTACGGTACGGCGCGGAATCGGAGGCACGTGAAGGTACCTCGAACTTGGCGATGCTTATCGTCATCCCCTATCCTGTGCAGCGGACGACAACGAGAATCAGACGAGAATCCGACGTGTCTTGGCCTACTGGGCGTGAGTCCGTGACGATGTGACACGTATGCGCGATTGGATGGTTGCGTGGCAGTCGCACGTGTCACAAACCAGAGCCAGTATGTTTTGTGAAGAAGAATAGGCACTGAATTGTTTGTTTCTGAGAGCCAGAAAAGAGTTGGAGAGGCTATGCTGGGCTATGTTCTATAATGGGCACATTGAATTTTGACTTCAACAAACGATTTACTGGATTTTAAAAAAAATCCGGGCACATTGAATTTTGACTTCAATTTTTTTGGCAGCTCTACCGTAGGGGGAACTTGATTTCAAAATTTGGCCGTGAAATGTAAAATAGCTTATTCAGAAATCGTATGTCCGAATCCGACAAAACTTTCCTAGAACCCATAATGCAACATGTAAGATTTACTGATTTGTTCTCAATGTTTGCTAGGCATTTTGAATTTTGAGTAAATTTGAGCAGCTTTTAGGAGGATTTTAGCAGCATTTTGCACCATATCCAACTATTTTAACTTCACTTGTAAGTACTCTAGACTCCAGAGGCAACATGCAAATAACAAAGTAATAATCAGATATATATTTGCAATAATTGATAACACACAAGTAAACCAAGAAAAAAGCATAGTGGACAAAACATCCCAACCACTTAACACCCTTAACACCGTAAGTCTCCAAGTTCTATAGCAACTAGCGATACTAAACAAAAGACTATAGCTAGTCCCCCAGAATACATTTAGGCCTCACCACATGTACACTTTGGCCTCAAAAGACTATAGTTAACCCCCAAAATACATCCAAAACACTATTGCTAGCTCTCAAAGTACCATGTAACCAACATGTAGAGATGATGCAGATCAGTCGTTGGATTGCCTTTGGAAGGCCCAGATCGATCGAAAGTCCATCCATGACTTTGATGTTCAACGTCACTGAAGTTGTGTCCAGGGGAGGGGGACGAAAGCAGCAACACGCCAATTATAGGAGCAGTATCCACATGTACATGTAAAAATCCAAACTCTAACAAAAAAGACTACTAGAGAGAACACAATTATTTACTAAGTATAAGAAATTTGCAATGCTTATGGAAGACATCTGTCTTTCAAGCAGAACAAAATTTTAGCAGACGCGGAACAAAAGCACCATTTTGTGTAGAACAACAATTTAAGACTAACTGAAACTAAAAATATCGTGAAACAAATCATGAGTACAAAAGGGAAAAAAATTCTAGGCCACGAGAACAATGTTTAGACACACGAGGAACAAATCACGATCGGTAGAAAGACAAAAATTTAGTTAATTAATAAGTGAAACACAATTTAGGACTCGGTGAACAAACAAAAATATAGATGGAAAGAAAATTTAGAGCTCGCGAAACACATCATCACTATAAGACTAACAAATATTTTGAATCTCATGGAACAAAATTTTGGAATAATTAAATAAAATGAAACATGCCTTAAAAGAAAACCAAAAAAACTAAACTAGGGGAAAATAAGTAAACAAAAAAAATAAATAACATTAAAAAGGAAAGATAAGAACAATGGAAAAACGAAATAAAAACTAAACTAAGAGAAATAAACGCAAAAGGAAGTATCATTAAAAAGGAAAAACAAAAGAAGAAGAGAATGGGTAAAATGGAAAAATAAAACCATAGGATCCGTGTGTGATGCATGATTGGTGGAGACCAAAAAGGAAAGAATGACATAATCTAAAACTGTGATTTGGAGGAGCAACATGTGTGAATGGGTGACATGTTAGCAGCCCTATGCATGCTCACATGCAGGTCAATGGCGATGATGTGCCGGGTTTTCCTACACATTGCTTTTCCGCATCAATTCTTGGGCCTGATGGCGAGTATTTTCCTCTTTTCGGGGTTCGGCCGATCTGATGCTTCCAATGAAGTGGGCTGAATGTATTGAAACATTAGGCCCAAGTATTTTACTAACTTCGATCCAAAATAAGCATCGTAATTTTAAAAACTAGGCTGGTTCAAAACTGTGACATTTATTACATATAAATTAGATAGAGTATCTTATTTTATTGAAACTAGAGGCATGGTGATCCAAATTCATATATAAAGCTAGCGGAGCGAGGCCTGTCGTTGGAGGCTTCCGAGTCAGACTGTAGCCGACTTAGAGTTTTGCCTCCATATATACCTCTTGTAAGCCGCCGGTTGGGATGAGTCGCAAGTTGTAAATCCCGGTGTTTGTAACCTTACCCGATCATAGTGAAATTTTGTTGGCTGGCACTCGTGATTTTTCTCTCTCATTGTTGGAAAGGTTTTGCACGTTAAATCTCGTGTCCATATGATTTGATCTCTTTTATTTGTCGTTTTATTGCCTATCGTTTATAACATTATCCATTAAAATAATTGTTTGATTAAACGATAGAAAATCCGGCGAAAAACTTTACACCACACCCACATGACACGGCTACACCTACACCGGCCTAGTGGCCTACATAGCTACTCACAAACACCACACACGCGCCATCGGGGAACCCAGAAAGATATGAAACAGGAAGCAGTCCGGTAGAAATGTTTCCAACACTGCATATTTTTGCATTACGAAACAAGTCAAATAACCAAATTACTCTGTTATGCAGTTCAGTTTTCTAATCACCACCCTTCACAAAACAACATATTTCCAGAAGCACTCACATAAAAGAACTGGCATACTACGATGCACGATAACTCGTAAGATACAAATCTCCATTGCTCAGAAAACAATAAACTACAACAAGTACGAGCCAAACAAGCATTGAAATACATGCAAAACAATGTGAAGTAGGAGTACAAGGGGAAAAAATAAGGCATTTATTTTCCCTCCTGATCTCATGCAGCCAGAGTGGTAGATCATCCATTCTGTCTGCTTCGTCTCACGCGCGACGTCCCTCCCACACAGCGCCTACACGAGCGTCCTGCACTTGGACGTCGTCGGGTCCCACAGCGCCGGGAGCAGGTACTTCCTCCCGCCCAGCCCGACGGCATTGTAGCTCGCGCCGGTGGCCTGGTCCACGAGCAGCTTCCCCGGGTAGCCGGGGTAGGCGCCGCTCCCGAAGACGCCAACGCACGCCGTGGCGGCCTCCGAGCCCATGTCGCGCTGGTAGTACCCGTCCCCGTAGGGGTTGGTCACCGTGCCAGCGAGCAGCGCGGCGAGGCTGATCACCACGCCGTCCATCCCCACGTCACCGCTTGGCGACACGAGCGGCGGCATCCTCGGCCCGTACACGGGCCTCGCGAACGGCCACGCGCACTGGCCTGGGCACTGCTTGGCCGGGTTGCCCACCCACAGGTAAGGGTGCCGCGCCCTTCCGTGCTTACCGGCGCTGGCGTGGTCGTGGACGCCGCACCGGAACATGCAGAAGGGCGCCACGAGGACGTCGGGCGCCGTGAGCACGGCCGTGATGGCACCGCGGAGGTGCCCCGCGCCCCTCGCCAGCGCCGTGACGTTCTCCAGCGAGAGGGACCGGCCGAGCGACATGCGCTCGTCGCGTACCTGCTTGCCGAGCCTCAGGCGCGCGCCCCCGCCGCGGTACAGCGAGGTCACGCGCCACCAGGACGCCACGGACGGGCCGATCTGGGCGGAACGGGGTGCCGGCGGCGCCGAGACCGAGCGAACGAAGTCGGCGACGATGGCGCGCTGCGACGGGGTGAAGCGGCCGTAGTAGAGGATGTTGACGGTGAGGTTCCCCGTGAGCAGCGCGCCGTGGTGGTCCTGGAGCACGATCGGGTCGGGCTTCACCAGGAAGAGCATGCGCGGGTTGTACGCCGCGCACCCCGGTAGCACAGCGACGAGGAGGAAGAAGAGTGGCAGGAACGACGACGGCCTGTTGCGCTCGTCCATGGCATGCGAATGCGAGATCAACGAGCTGGTTCTGGTTGTGGATGTGACTTCGATCGAGGACTTGCGTATAGTCTGATGCGTTTGTCTATCATGTTTCCCGCGGGCTTAAATAGAAAGCCGGGAGCGTTCCGGCATAAAGACGACGACGTGATGGAGGCGCGTCAAGGAAGTTAAAGAAAACCATGGCACGCGCGTGCATGCATCCGGCTCCGCGGTTTTGGATTTGAGGAGGAGAATGTCTGTCTGGTTCAGAACGTCGTGGCCGCAACAATGTCGTTCATGGCTATCTGTTGAACACGAACTGCGAGCGGGTCTTGTGTTGTGAGCGGGGTGCAAGTCCGGCGGATTGGGTCACTGAAGTTATTTTATGAGCGTTCAAAGATGGATTAAGCTATACCATCGGCGCACAAGTGGTCTCGTTCCCATTTTATTCTCCAAAACGAGACAGGAGAATGTACAAGGGAAAACGTCTAATATTATACAACAGTTTCACTCGCGGCACGTACGAGAACGGCGAGTCTTGTTCCAACTAGATTTTTGGGTTTTCTATTTTCCTTACTTTTCCCCTCCTCTTTAACCATTACTTGGCCAAGTTCTGACGAGTGGGGCGGGCTTGGATCTATGTCGGCTCATTTTGAATCGTCCGTCCACGATCTTACCATCATAGACATCCACCACCGCCATGGAGCCCGTAGTTACCGCCACCATCCTTGTCGTGCCGACTACGTCCACCGAGGCGACGAAAGGCGGCGCAACATCTCCGCGGATGGGAGCCGCGACAGCTTGAAGGGACACTTTATGATGCATCAATCGTGAGCGACATCGCCCTTCTTTCTCCTAATAAACGCGGTAAGGACTGGGTCGATCCAGAATCAGATAGCAGTTGAATTCCACTTGGGTAAGTATTGAATTTCTCGACAGTGTTATCTACTCCCTCCGTTTCATAATGTAAGATGTTCTAGCTAAGTTACATGTTGGCTAGATGCAAATCCAAATGAGTGTATATACACATTAAAACATGTCCACATACACTACCGGAAAATCGAGTTTTGCCGTGTATACGGCTCTTTGCCGTGTGTGTCAAGATTTGCGGAACACGGCAAAGACAGACTTTGCCGTGCTGACCGGAAATACACACGGCAAAGATTCGGTGCACGGTATCGTCCACGCATACACACGGCAAAGAAATACACACGGCAAAGATAAGCAAAAACACACGGCAAAGAAATACACACAGCAAAGACAAAGGAAAAACACACGGCAAAGATAGGTACACGGCAAAGAAAATGGAGCCAAACGGAAACGCGAACGGTGTGGCCACGGCAGCTCTTTGCCGTGTGTTTGCACACGGCAAAGATTAAATCTTTGCTGTGTGCTTGCACACAGCACACGGCAAAGACCAATTTTTTTTTTCAACTTTAGTTTATCTACTTGTCACAACAGTATGACTATTCATGTGGCATAGTTTGTGATAAATTGTCCATATTTTACACATGGGTGTGTCTTGATAAGGCAAACAATGTTGTCAAAAACAGTTTTCAAAATATTTTTTGTAAATATTATTTTCTATTTTTTAAGTGCTAAAATGACTTTTTTGTGAAGTAAGTACAAAAAATATGATGCAAAATGGCACCCATCTAGATTTCACACAAAGTAGACCATATTCTATGGACAATCCAAAAATATTAGGAATTTTCTCGCTTTCTACCTAATTTCGCGTATTTAAATGACTTTATGCCGATTTTTCGAAAGTAATTTAAATTTGAACTACAAGTGTGTGATAGTTTGCTCTGAATTTTTTTCAAAAATCATTTTAAGATATAAAATTAGTGGTTATATCATAGAACCATCGATAGTTTTGAAAAATTCGACCCCTTTCATTGAATAGACACGGCGGCCATTTTGACCGTTTTTTCAAAAAAAAATCAAATAAAGTGATAAATTGCTCAAAAAATAAAATCTTTTGGCATGGAGCCCTTTTATGTGTAGTAGTTGATATAAAAAAATAATAAACTTGAGTTTTGACAAAATTTCCAAAAAATTCTTTCACAAAAAGGTCTGTCGTCTACAAACATGTTTAAGTTTCGAGACAAATAACCAAGATATGACCATTCCCATGGTATAGTTTGTGATAATGTGCCCATATTTGACACATAAGTGTGTCTTGGTATGGCAAACAATGTTGTAGAACTGAGTTTGTTCAAATTATTTTATAAATATCATTTTTTATTTTTTTAAGTGCTAAAATGACTTTTTTTGTGAAGCAAGTATAAAAAATATGGTGCAAAATGGCACCCATCTAAATTTCACACAAAGTAGACCATATTCTATGGACAATCCAGAAATATTAGGAATTTTCTCGGTTTCTACCTAATTTCGCCTATTTAAATGACTTTATGTCGATTTTCCGAAAGTAATTCAAATTTGAACTACAAGTGTGTTATAGTTTGCTCTGAATTTTTTTCAAAAATCATTTTAAGATATAAAATTAGTGGTTATGTCATAGAACCGTCGATAGTTTTGAAAAATTCGACCTCTTTCATTGAATAGACAAGGCGGCCATTTTGACCGTTTTTTCAAAAAAATCAAATAAAGTGATAAATTTCTCAAAAAATGAAATCCTTTGGCATGGAGCCCTTTTATGTGTAGTAGTTGATATAAAAAATAATAAACTTGAGTTTTGACAAAATTTCCAAAAAATTATTTCACAAAAAGGTCTGTCGTCTACAAACATGTTTAAGTTTCGAGACAAATAACCAAGATATGACCATTTCCGTGGCATAGTTTGTGATAATGTGCCCATATTTGACACATAGGTGCATCTTGGTATGGCAAACAATGTTGCAGAATAGAGTTTGTTCAAATTATTTTTATAAATATCATTTTTTTATTTTTTAAGTGCTAAAATGACTTTTTTTCGAAGCAAGTACAAAAAATATGGTGCAAAATGGCACCCATCTAAATTTCACACAAAGTAGACCATATTATATGGACAATCCAGAAATATTAGGAATTTTCTCGGTTTCTACCTAATTTCGCCTATTTAAATGACTTTATGCCGATATTCCGAAAGTAATTCAAATTTGAACTACAAGTGTGTGATAGTTTGCTCTAAATTTTTTTCAAAAATAATTTTAAGCTACATAAATAGTGATTATTTCACAGAACCGTCGACGGTTTTGAAAATTTTGACCCCTTCGACGAATAGCCATGGTTGCCATTTTGACCCTTTTTTCAAAAAAATCAAATAAAGTGAAACATTACTCAAAAAATAAAATCATTTGTCTTGGAGCCCTTTTATGTGTATTAGTTGATAGCAAAAATAATAAACTTGATTTTTGATAATTTTTTAAGACACACGGCAAAGGGGAATACACGGCAATGTTTGTCCAATTAAATTGCACGAAGCAGCCTCCCACGGATCACCATTTTGTGCCATTCGATCACATTCATCCCACGGCCCATATCCCTCCAGAGAAAACACACCCTACTACCTAGGCAAGCCCATGCATGCACTGACAACGCACGCACCCACACCACCTCACCTCAGTACGCACGCACGCAATGCCCCTGGCCTTATCCTCTCGCTGGCCACCCGCGTGCGAGCACAGCAAGGCCGATCGCCGCCCCGTGCGCGTCGTCCAGCCCATCCCCTCCAGCGAGCCCTCCCTCGTCCGCTTCGACGAGAGCCTCGCCTTCGAGCCTGTGGCGTCGCGGGACGGCCTCGTCGTGCTCCGCCGCCTCCGCCTGCATCGCCATTCCCTCGAGGAAGGCCCGCCCGGGAGCTTGCTCCGCGTCGTCAACAGCGTCACCGGCGACGTCTCCGTCCTCCCTTCCGTCTCCATTAGGGACTACCGCAAGCACGCCTTGCTCAACGTCGAGGACCACGGCCGCAGCTCCTCCAAGCCCATCCCGGCCCTCCTCCTCATCCCTCGCCGCCGCGCCTGCTCTGCCTGCGCTCCAGTCGACGCGCCGGCCCCGGCCCTCGCCCCGGTCCCGCAGCTCCAGGCCGACGCGGCGACGCCCGCCGCCAACCCTCCCCGACGCTGCTCCTGAAGCTCCAGCCCGCCTCAAGCTCCACCGCGCGGCTTCTCCTCTCCGCCGTCCTCCGACCTCGCCAAGCCCCCTGCTTGGCGCCGCCGCCTGCGCCGTCCTCTCTCCTTTGACACGCTCCAAGCTCCGGACGACGAGCACGGCACCTTCAGCCGCCGTCGACCCTGCCATTGGCGAGCACCCTCTTGCGGTGTGGGCGGCCACGCCGTCCAGGGCGAGGGCGGACGCTGACAAGGCGTGCACCTCGAGAGACGCCGGACCGCCGCGATCTGCAAGGAGCACGGTGACCTGCGCGACTCGCCGGCGACCTGCGCGCGAACTCGACGCCTCCACCGGTGTCCCCGCTTGCCCGCCGCTCTCCATGAACTCGCCAGCCCTAGGCCAGCCCCGCCTCGCCGCGGCGGCGCCCAGCCCCGCGAGCACACAGCACCGTCGGTGATTTTTTTTTAATCCTATTTTACCTATTTGCCGGGTGGAGAAAAAACACACGGCAAAGTACCGATGAAAAACACACGGCAAAGAATCGGGTTGGTCGTTGCCCAACTCTCGCAAATCTTCGGTACACGGCAAACCGTTGGCGCACGGCAAAAAGTCTTTGCCGTGATGTTTGCGGAAAGCGCACGGCAAACGCTCTTTACCGACGCGTATTAGGCCGTGTGGAGTTTGCTGTGCAGTTCGGCACGGCAAAGCCTTTGCCGTGCAGTTTTGCCCCACGGCAAATTCCAACTTTCCGGTAGTGATACATCTATATACATATGAAGCTTGTGCTTCCATAGGCCCCCAAAAACGAAAAGGTCCTGAGCAGAACACACTAGGAAATATTGGGCTACAGCCAAGCCAGATCGCGAGCTGGAAAATATTTGTGTAAAAAGGGTAAAATGTAAGAAGAAATGCGGCCGCTGGGAATCGAACATGCATCTCCCAGGCGCAGAAAAGGGAGCACAGCCACTGGGCTACGCCTCAGATTATGGTTGGAGTAAGAATCCGAGCACACATAAACCGAGCAGGAGACATTAACTGAATTTTAGACGAAAAACCTCAGACTTCAGATGGCACGCGACGGCGACGAAGATTGGTGACGACCAAGAACGCGTGACGCGCACGTGTGTGTGCAGTGCTGCTAGTGTGTGCGCTAGGATGCTGGGTGCGGAGCAAGATGCGTGCGGCTAAAGTCGAAATAACCCCCATTATTTTTTCTTAATATAGTATGATCAAATTAGGCATCCCTAACAAGCACTTTTATTTTTTAATAAGTCCAACATATTATTAATTTTGTGCTCACATATGTGCCAAAAAAGGATATTCTGCCACGTGCAACGTATCTTGCGGTAACTCAGAATCCAATTCAGATTCTAACGTCTTTGTATGGCCAACCCTTAAACTCTTACACAGTAAATGAGCAAACCCAATTGGTCTACCCCATTCGACGCCAACTTACAAAAATTTAGGGTGAACATAATATTCCTATGTTTTGTGGAGTGAAATTGAGGAGACACTATCCAACCTCCAAATTCACAAAATTACCGGTTTATTATTATTCCTATCATTTTTATATTGAAAAATTAAGAAGGTATGAAAATATTGCCAAAATGCAACAAAACATTGCATTCATGCCTAATTTGATCTAGCTAGCCCGGAGAAAATTGTGTTCATCTCGCTAAATTCAAAAAAATCATTGGTTCAGAAATGAGTGCCAAATAGAGTCAGAACGGAACCATTTGTAAGCAAGTGATTTTTATAACATGCTTGAAATGAACCATTATGTTTGTTCCATGTAACGAAATTAGGCACATCTTTGAAAAAAGTTTTGTTTTTTGACAAGTCCAACATATTATTCATTTTTTGCTCAATAATTGTTCAAATAAGAGCATTCTCGCACGTGAAGCGAATCTTGCGATATATGAGGTTCCATTTTAGGTTCTCACACGATTGTACAGCTTAACCTTACACACTCAACGAGCAAAACCAATTGGTCTACCCATTTCCACGCCAGTCTAAGGGGACGACACAAGACAAACAAATCAGCAGGGTTCGTCAACAATACACGATAGTATGCGTCGGGACCACTCAAAAATTTGGACATGATCATAATATTCCTATGTAGATGTAGGTGTGGAGTGAATTTGAGAGATAATATTGAACCTGCAAATTCACAAAATTAATGTTTGTCATTATTCTCAACATTTTTGAATTAACAAAATTGAAAATATACACCCCTAGCTCAATCATGGGTATGTATCTACCATCTTAAGAACATGTGGATTAACATGTAACACCCCTATCCATCTCGATCTAGCACAACTGGGACATGTGGAACCACATGCAACACCCTAGCCATCTCGGCCTAGCACATCTCGGACATGTGGACCCACATGCAACATGCTAGACATGTGGACCGACATACAACACCCCTAGCCATCTTGAGCTGGCACATTTGAGACATGTGGACCCACATGCAACACTCATAGCAATCTAGTTGTACATCTGCCATGTTTGGAACATGTGGACCCACATGTAACACTCCTAACTATGTTTGCATGTTGTGGGACCCAAACTATTTAGGGCAGGTGCATGTGGGCCCAAATATCTTGTAGGTCATATAAACTTTGGGACATGTGGACCCAAATGTAACACCCCTGCCATTTTGACCTGGCACATCTGGGACACGTGGACCCGCATGTAATACTCATACCTATCTAGCTTTGAGACCCACATGCAACACCCCTAATCCTTTTTACCTAACAAATATGTGACATGTGGACCCACATGCAGCACTCATAGCCATCTAAATGTATATATGCCACCTTTGGGACATGTGGACCCACATGCATGCAACACCCCTAGCCATTTTAACCTGGCACATCTGGGACATGTGGATCCACATGCAACACTCATATCTATCTAGTTGTATATTTACCGTCTTTGGGCCATGTGGACCCACATGCAACATCCTAGCCATTTTGACCTTACACATGTGGGACATTTGGACCCACATGCAACACTCATAGTCATCTAGTTGTCTGTCCACCACCTTTAGAATGTCTCGATCCACATGCAACACTCCTAACTATGTTGCATGTCGTGGGACCCACATGATAGTTCTAGATCAAATGTATATGATTTGTATGTGGGTCCAGATGTCACAAATGTGTTAGATGTGTACCTAGATGGTTAAGAGTGTTGAATTTGGATCCACATGCCCCAAAGTTGGTAGGGGCAAACCTAGTTGTTTAGAGGTGTTGCATGTCGGTCCACATGTATGAAAGGTGGTAGGGGTAAGGTGTTAGGTCTACCCTGTACAACCTTTGGTATATGTGGACCCACATAAAACACTCCTAACCATACAGCTGTATATCTATCACCTTTGGAGCATGTGGAACCACACAGGACACTCCTAGCCATCTAATTGTACATATGTCGCATTTGGGGCATGTGGATCCACATGCAACTATCCTAGCCACCAAGATTTACCCATGCCACCCTTGGTTGCATGTGGACCCTTGACAGCTATGTCTACCCCTACCACCTTTGGGACATGTGGACCCACATGATGCAGTACTTACGCCATCTGGCTATACATCTATCATCATTGGGGCATGTGGACCACATGCAACACTCTCAGTCATCTAGGTCTAACCCTACCACCTTGGTACATGTGGACCCACATGCAAAGGTGTTAGATGTGTACCTAGATGGTTATGAGTGTTGCATGTGGGTCGACATGTGCTAGATGTGCCAGGTCAAAATGGCTAGGGGTGTTGCATGTCGGTACACATGTTCCAACGCTGATAGATATATACCTATATGACCTACTAGATATCTGGATCCAGATGCGCCAGCCCTAGAAACTTGAGCTAGAACTATCATCTTGGTCCCACAATATGCCTGTTGTATGTGGGTCCAAATATCCAAAGGTGGTAGATATATAACTATATGGCTATGAGTGTTGCATGTGGGTTCACATGTCCCAAATGCGCTAGGTCAAAATGGCTAGGTATGTTGCATGTGGTCCACGTGTACCCAAGGAGGTAGATACTACCTATATGATCTACTAGACATTTGGATTCACATGCAACATCCCTAGATAGTTTAAGCTAGATCTATCATGTGGGTCCAATAACATGCAACATAGTTTAGACTGTTGCATGTGGATCAAAATGTCCCACAGGTGGTAGATATGCAAGTAGATGGCTATGAGTGTTGCATGTGATCCACATATATCAAATGCGTAAGATCAACATGGCTAGGGGTGTTGCATGTGGGTCCACTTCTATGCGAGTGTATAAGGGTAAGCCATACAATCACGTGACATACAATCACGTGAGAACCTAAAATGGAGTCTCATTTGTAGCACGATTCGCTGCATGTGACATAATGACCTTATTTCGACAAGTGTTGAGCAAAAAATAATAATATGTTAGACTTGTAACAAAATAAAACTTCTTGTCGAGGATGTGCCTAATTTGGTTATACTGTACTAGGGAAAAATATAGGTTCATTTCTAGTATGTCAAAAAAATCACTTCCTTACAAATGGATCCGTTCTAGCCATGTTTGGCACTCATATCGCAACCAGTGATTTTTTTTTTTTGCGAGATGAAAAAAAGTTTTTTCCGCGCTAGCTAGATCAAACTAGGCATGAATGCAATGTTATGTTACATTTTGGCAATTTGCATACCTTTATAATTTTTCATTATAAAAATGATGGGAATAATAGGAAACTGGTAATTTCGTGAATTTAGAGGTTGGATACTGTCTCCTCAATTTCACTCCACACCTACACAGGAATATTATGATCACTCCAACTTTTTTCGAGTGGTCCCGGCGTATACTATCACAGATTATTAACGAACCACGATGGCGTACATCATCTACTCCTTGAAACGACATCGAATGGGGTAGACCAATTGGGTTTGGCCATTGATTGTGTAAGAGTTTAAGAGTAGGCCATACAAGCACGTTACAACCTGATATGGAGTCTCAGTTGTCGCAACATTCGTTGCATGTATCAGAATGCCCTTTTTCCGGCACATTTGTTGAGTAAAAGTTTAATAATATGTTAAACTTGTTAAAGAATAAAAGTATTTGTGTGGGATTCCTAATTTGGTCATACTATACTAGGAAAAAATAATGGGTTATTTCGAGCTGGTCGGAAAATTCACTTGCTATAATTATCAAGTTTTTCATAAAAATGGGTTCATCTATATTTCAATTTCATGTTGTTAATTTTATAGAATTATATTTGAATGATTTTGTGCTCAATTTCAGAGTCAAAGATCGGTGAAAAATCTTCTCCGTATAGGGACATGTACTACTTATGTAGGCTCAATTTCAGAACCTAAAGTTTTTTCCGTAACGTTGCTCGCTCTGTTTATGACGCTCTGATTCTATTTCAATCACAGACCGAGCCGTAGACCAGTGGTTGTTCCCGTTCTAAGCGTGCTAGACGCAAGTTCGATTCCTGGCGACCACAATTTCTGCAACTTTATTTCTGCAACTTTTTTCTCGTCACGATCCGGCTCCGCTCAGTATTTTCCAGCTCGCGAAGTCCGAGCCGAATTTAGTTTCAGGTGGAGATCGAGCCGTTCGGTACGTTTATGAACTTTTTTCCCGTCTCACAATCCGGCTCCGCTCAGTATTTTCCAGCTCGCGAAGTCCGAGCCGAATTTAGTTTTGGGTGGAGATCGAGCCGTTCGGTACGTTTATGTGATTGTGAGGCTGGGGTTTATGGAAGCCGCGAGCCAAATTTAGTTTCGGGTGGAGATCGAGCCGTTCGGTACGTTTATGTGATTGTGAGGCTAGGGTTTTATGGAAGCACAAGACTATATGAATGTAGACAAAAACTAAAACATCTTATATTTAGAAACAGAGGGAGTAACTAGTAAATACCGCTACGATTTGACCTTAGCGCGTTCTTTTTCATCGAATATGATTGATACAGAGAGACCGCTTTTCATTGGCAATGAATAGCATATTGAGGGGGTAAACAAGCTCACCCGCTCTCTGCATTTTTACTTTCTCAATGTGGTAGAAACGAGTATTTTCGTTCAAAATTTTGTTTATTTTACTATGTGATGCTTACCCTAGACAAGCCGATGCCCGATGCCGTTGAACCGAAATATTTCGTCACTACTGTCATGCGAAAGCAACGACGTGATCCATGTAGGTGGTTCACGGAGAGGAGAGAGACATGCCTGTAAGGCAGCGGTGTTCCTGGTGCGGGATTACACACACGATTTACCCAACTCCAAACTCCCCGATGGTGGGCAAATATGCATACAAGTTGGAGAGATTGCTTATTAGCTTAAGAGCCTATCCCTAAAGCTTCCCTAGCCCTACTTTATATAGGCGGACAAATCTAGAGTTGTAAGGAGAGTCGTCACTGACAGTAAATCTGGCGGTCGTACGACAAGGTGCATAAGGGCATGTACAACAGCGTCTAGTCAGCCGTCTGTAACAAAGCCACGTAGGAAATCAGATTACGTGGGAGAGAGAAAACAAAAAACGGAACAGTTCGTCGGTAGGAATACAGACGATCTGTTAGCGTGGAAATAGCTAGTTAGCGACGGGTTGTTTCCCGCTGTACCGAGTGGCTGTCTGTAGTGGGTCAGATTGGATCCATTTTTCACGGAAACAAACTGCAACGGCCCCTGCGATTTCGTGGTTACGGACAGATAAAAAGACTCCCTGTTGTATAAGCTGTCGACTGCGAGGTCTGTACGTGACGTGCAGAAATTATATAGACGGCCAGCGTCGAAAGGATTGCACATGCCCTAACACTTGGTCTTCTGGCAGACTCCGTCTTTGACCTTTCTTAATCTGGCTAAGTTGTCATGTCTTTTTTACTTGTAGTTCTAAAAAATGTTCATACGAGAGAAAAATAGGTTCACATAGTTAAAAAAAATCACAGATTTAATTTTTTCTCATTTAGTTCAAAATAAATGTTCATAGGTTAAGAAAGTTCACATAGTTCTAGAAAATTGTGCACGAGTTTTGAAAGAATGTTCATATGAGAGGAAAAGGTTCACGTAGTTCAAAATATTTTTCGTGGGTTTAAACGAATGTTCAAGTAGTTCAAAATAATTATTCACGGGTTTAAAAAAATATTCACGGATTCAAAAAAAATTGTCCGCATAGTTTTAAAAAATTGACTAACATGTTCAAAAAAATTGTTTACTCATTGCGTATAATTATTTTAAGTAACAGGAAAATAAGAAAAACATCAAAGCGCCTGGGCATCACGTCATATATGAATATCCTTACGTTATACACCGTGGACTAGAGCTGGAATTAAAACTCGAAATTCGCTAGTTAAACGAGTAGTTCGTGACTCAACTCGGCTTAAAATTGACATGTAACAACGGGTCAGACCGAGTTCTGAATTTGAACTCGTTATATTAACAAGGCGAGCCATTTTTTAAGGGAACAAGGCGAGCCAAGCTGGGTTAACTTGTTGTTTTAAAGAGCTCCAACGAGTGAGAGCCGAGCCATTTCAGCCCTACCGGCGAGAGCCTTCAGCCGACCCCCGAAAATAGAGGCATATTCAGCGTAGCATTCCGGCCCAAATGCTTATCCACGGCCCAACAGAGGAACCCATTTCCGCTGTGTCGCAAGTCACAACTCCTCTTCTTCGGGATCGCCTATGCGTCGACCTATGCGACGTGTGCGAGGCGTCGCACACCCCGCGCCACCTTCTTCCTCCTCTCGCCTCGCCGCACTTCCTCCTCGCCTCGCCGCGCCATTGCTCCCCCGCCACCATGTGCCCCCGGCCATGCCGCCTGCCACCGCCACCCGCGCCCGCGCCGCTCCCGCGCTGCCTCGGCGCCCCGCCCTCCTCCAACCGCCGCCCACCGCCAGTCCGCCGCCGCCCCGAGCTTCCCTCTAAACCCCCCACTCCGGCGAGCTCCCCCACCGCACCTGCACCCCGCACCCCCCCTCGTTAAGTTTCTTGCTCGCCTCCACCGCCTCCGTCGCGGCCAGCCGCGTCTCCGGCGGTTCCGGGTCGCTCCATTCTCGTCGTCGCCGTTGGCCGCCGTGGCCAGCCGCGTCGCCCGCCCGCCGCCGACTCGTCCGTAGCTCTCCCCTCCCCCCCTGGCCTCCCCGCGCCGCGCTGCGCCGCCGTCTCCTTCAGCTCCGGCAGCTAATGGGCCAGGCCCATACGCGCGGGGGTGTACGACGCTGCCTATTGGCCGACCTGGTCGACATAAGGTTTTGCCCTCTTCTCCAGCGTTCAGTGCCCTTCCCCGAATCCCACCCCTCCTCACCGACCCAAACCAGCAGAGCTCCCCGTCTGCGATCTACCGCCGCGGGCAGCCATGTCCAACCCCGACTCAAACCCCGAAGCCACCTCCTCCACCACCCCGCCTCCCTCCCACGCCGGCCACATCCACACCCCGCTCTGCCGCTCCTGCGGCGCGCCCACCCCCGTCCCCTGGTCCGGGGACTCCCCGCCGCCCGCCTACCGCCCCATCCGCATGCCGGCCATCAACGCGCCCACCAACACCGCCGCCATCGTCCTCTCCCCGGTCCCGCATCCCCTCCCGGTGCCGCCCGCCGCGCCGCCCTTCGCCTTCCAGGCCCCCGCGAAACGCATCACGTCCCCGGACGACATCGCCCGCCTCCACGCCTCCACCCACGGCCGCCACTTCCTCGGCTTCGTCGCCGCGCTCTCCGCCTCCGTCCACGGCCGCAAGCTCTCCGACCCGCTCCCGTCCCCTCCCTCCCCCGCCGTCTCCGCGCTCCTCGACCTCATCTCCGCGCTCTCCGCCTTCGTCGCGTCCACCCCGCCGCTCCCGCACGGCTCCCGCTACGGCAACCCCGCCTTCCGCCTCTGGCACGAGAAGCTTGCCGACTCCGTCAACGGGCTGATCGCCCCGATCACGGCCACCGCCGGATCCCCCTCGGACCTCGCCGGCGCCGAGGTCGAGCTCGCGCCGTACCTCCTCGATTCCTTCGGTAACGGCTCCCGCATCGACTACGGCACGGGGCACGAGACCAACTTCGCGGCCTTCCTCTACTGCCTGGCGCGGCTCGGGCTCATCACCGAGGACGATTACCCCGCCGTGGTGCTACGCGTCTTCGCCGCCTACCTCGACCTCATGCGCACGCTGCAGGACACCTACCTGCTGGAGCCTGCGGGGTCGCACGGCGTGTGGGGGCTGGATGATTACCATTTCCTGCCCTTTGTATTCGGGGCTGCGCAGCTCATCGATCATAAGTACATCAAGCCCAAGTCGATCCACAACCCAGATATCCTGGAGAACTTCTCCAAGGAGTACTTGTACCTGGGGTGCGTCATGTATGTGAAAAAGGTGAAGAAGGGGCCATTCGCGGAGCATTCGCCAATGTTGGATGATATCAGCGCTGTGCCGAACTGGAAGAAGGTCAACAGTGGGCTGCTCAAGATGTACAAGGCCGAAGTGCTGGAGAAGGTGCCCATCATGCAGCATTTCCTCTTTGGATCACTCATCAAATGGTATGGATCCTGAACACAACTTAAATACGGTGTAGTGTATCTGAATATCTGATGCCAATTATTGGTGGGTTTGTTAGTTACAATACGAGTCTATGTGAAACTGCTATTGAGGAAATGGATGAGATTAGTTAGTGCTTCAGTTTTCTTCCACGAGTAGGCTTGAAATTACCATAATGATTTTTAGAGTGGAGCAAGATCTAGTAAGGGGGTCCGTAGTCATAGAAGCAAGACATATTTCGGGCATATCTACAACACGACATTTTGAAGATTTGGATGTTGCTTCCTATCCCTTCAGAATATCAGCCATAACGAGAACTGAAAAGTTTGGACCCTGATGCATATTTTGAGCGGTATGATATTTGTAGGAACAAAGTAGCAACTGAAAGTTTTTGAAGAAAATGCAACCATTAATCTGCAAGACATTGTTTAAGTGTTAGGTTGGAGTAAAAAGCATTGTGCACATGTGTTGTAATGTCTAGGAATTATATTGTATCATGTTTAGATATTTTCAGATTGAATTTATGTTGTTAAAAACTGGAGTAAAACCTCAATTGATCATGAATTTGGTCTATCTTAGGGCGGAATTGACAAATCAGTTCTAAGTCAGGGATCATGTAATTCTAAAGATATGATTGTCAGCTAAATTAAGAAGGAAATGTATGTCAATGCTTTTGTTGATTAACACCTAGAACATGTTTATGGAAGTGGTTTTGTTAGTCCAGCAGACTTCTTGATTCTTTGGATGCAATGCGCTGTTGGAAGTAGAGAAAATTCCAGTGAAATCCAGCTATGTTTAAGTAGCGAACTCCGTTTGAATAAGAAACCGCCATGCTAAAATTTCTGCTCTTTCATGCTGCACTTATTAGTTATTTTGTTATGCAAAATAGTTGGAAGGAAAGTTATGTATCTTTCCCAGTCTTGTGAAAACTGATCTTTAACATTTTAATGGAATTGTTAATGCATTTCTGTTGATTACTTCTGCTGGGAAGAAGTACAATTTCGCTGTTACGGTTATAGGAAATAGTAAATATGCTACAAAGATGCTTTCGATTTGCTAGAATGACCTCAAGAAACCGTGAAATAAGTCACCACAACCAAGCTAATCCTTATATATCTGTCCTATCATGAAAGAAAGAAGATATCAGCTAGCAATCAATGTTCAGATGCTTCCTTTCACGTGTTTTTGTTCATAACACGGGTTAGTCCGACAACGGAGAAAATAGTCGGATAGTCTTATCATTTCCGTCTGTCTTGGAACTCCATGGTGATATCCTGAATTACCTTAGCTTTCTTGTCTTGATAATCAAGATCAATCTGTGGCCATTTGCCCATTTCATGGTCAGGTTTTGCATTTTGTACACTCTACACCATATTCCTGTATGAGATGGTATTTAGTTTGTTGCTCAAAGTGGCTCCTTTTGCTTATAGACTCTTGCTGGGGAACCACCGACAAGTAGTATATCAGTGGATGGTACAGTTGATTTGTGTAGGTGAACTTATCCATGCCCCTTGATTTTGAGGCCTCTAAATGAATGCGACATATTATCTATTTGTTGTAAAGGACATAGAGGCTCCAACACAAGGTGGGGTCTGGGGAGGGATTATAAGTACCTAGTCTTACCCCTGCAAAGTGCAGTGCAGGGAGGCTGCTTTGAACTCAGGACCTCTTGGCACAAGTGGGGAGGACCTCACCACTGCACCAAGCCCTGCCCTCACATTATCTCTTTGTTGTGTTTACAGAAATATTAATTGTAAATACAAGTTTTTTTTAGGCAACTACGGCAGGCATTAGACAACCTGAACCATTGATACAAGTTTGTTTTCATGCTATCATGCTGTTGAACTGGAGGGCGTATACTGTGCACCAGAAGTTCTCATAGAACCGTGCACCCGGCGTTCGAAACCCATGATAAAAGTTCTCAAAACATCCTAAAATAATTGAACACACTGACACAATATATATCTACCATGTCACAATTATTTATTCAGTTTTAACTGACAGCTGGAGAAACAAAAAAAGACATATCGTGCTGTGCACAATAGTTGATTCAAATTTGGGTATGAGTTGAGCCCGTTAACACTACTGCAGCTGAATTTGTTACTCAAGCTGTGAGTTCAACATGTTAGATGTATGCTATGTCTCTATACCCAATTGGGCTATGAATTGGGCCCGTTAGCACTACAAAAGGCCCTTTCGATTGAAGGAATTTCATAGGAATTTTGGAGAATTACAGTCCATAGGAAATTTTCCTATGGAAGCCCTGGGATCATAGGATTGAGGTTATCAAATTTCTAAGGAATCCATTCCTATGCGCCCCAATTCCATATCTTAACGTGAGCTGAGACCTCATTTAATTTTTCTTTTGAGAAGTCCAATGCACTTACACTCTATCTCTTTCTACTCTCTCTCCTCATTCGGGCAAAATTCCTGTGTTTGTTTCCTGTGAAAGAAGGCATATCATGCTGTAATTGAAAATTTTCTGACATCTTAGATGTATGGCATGTCTCTATACTTAATTCAGGGTGCAGACATATCTGCCCCCTCCCATCCCGCCACCACGCTACACACGCACACACACTCGCATACACCACCCATACATATGATCACTCACACACGAGTGCTGTCTTTCTGAAGATTCTGCACTCTTCACCATTGTTCTGCCCATTAACTGGGATGCACATAGCGCACGTCGGTAGCGCTTCAGGACTGCCTTCAGTAGTCAGATGACATGATCACAGCGCTATGGTCGTATATTATGTTCAGTGCTGTGGTCAATGTAGCATACACACTTAAATTTCAGGGGTAAAAGGTTAAAACTGCTTAGCTTCACAACATGTTGGCAAATTGACAAAAGTCACAGTACTCTCTACTGTACTGGACCAACCTAAGATAGACTTTGTGTGCCATGTGATTAGAGAGAAACGTTTTATTGCCAGTTAACTGCATTAAGTATTCTGACCGACTCGCAACTGCAATGAATCCTCCATTTGAGATGGATCCCTGTTGCTTGGGCTAGGGTAGAGGCCGCATGTGCTCTTCCGTAAAGAAACCTCTCAGATGTTGAAGGTACAAGACTAGTACAGTTTGTACATGTTGGTAGTAAAGGACCCAGCCATGTACGCCTACAGTACGCTTTCTACTTGTTCACAGGAGTTATGCTTGTACGCTTCTCACTGCACCAGAAATGAATGATGTCTTCAACATTTCGGGTCAATCTGATGTGATGTGATACTATCTTTCCATTTCTCTTCAGGGAGGATTGAACCTGGTAATCTATCCGAGCTGAAGGCCAATCTCCAGGACACGTACCAAGTACTTTCCATCTATCTGTAGGGCTGCTGGTTACGAGATGTGTGCGGATGCTTTCTGCATGCTAGTGCAGTGTAGTGTTCTCGCCATCATCACCGTGTAGCTTGAATTCTGGGACCTGTCCCTGTTCGCCTTGCATTTCCCTCCCGAGGGACAAGCTAGTATGTACCGTGGAACTGCTCCACCAATGAATAACACCCTGCGTTGAGGCTTTTGATGTAGACGACTGGAGCGGAACAGTGTATCGCTGTGTTTTCCTTGACTGATTATTGTGCCGGAAAGCTAACCCTGTGAAGCTGTGTTTATCGACTGCTTTTGTAGTCAGTCGTCGGTGTGAACTGCACATTGGTAAACTCTAAATCCCTAACCACCACTGAGTGAGCTGCCTGCTTGTCTCTTCTGGACGTGTTGTATTGGTGGCGCTGCATCCTGATGGGTTTGATTCCTTTTGCATGTGATGATCCTCCTGCACGCCACATTGAGTGGCTCCTGCATTCGGTAGATAATTGCAAGGGGCTACAGGCCAACTGCTAACTTAAATGATTCTTCAGTGATGCTGCAGCTTACCAGGTCATGGTTTCTTTGGTGGAGATTATCTTATCTCCCTGCAGAAGTTCGTCTCACTGTAATTCTGAAAGGGTAGAACTTGGATTTGTTGAGGTACTGCTTTGCTTGGTTGGCTGGTGGTTGGACGCACATTGATTTTCTTTACCCTCGCAGCGTCTTTCTTTTATGAACCGGCAGAGCATTCAGCGGTGTGTTCCTCATCTTGGGTTTTTGAGCTGGGGAGTGAGGCCGAGGGGGCCTGCACTGCATGCACAGTGGCGAAGCAACTCTAAATGAGAAACAGAGATAGGTCAAATGACCCATCTCTATACGCACCCATCGGCTCCCATCTGCTGTGGCGTGCAAGAGTTGGCGAGAGCATTTACTTCGAGAACGCAGATTGCTTCCCAACTCTTGCTCATAAGATTAGAAACTAGACCGACTTACCTGTTATTTCACAGTAAAACGATACCCTAATACATCTAAAAATGCTGCACATGTGCATTTTTTGTCAGCTGGTGTTGTTACACGGTTGGGTGTACTCCGTGAGCATGACGGTTTTCACAGTTCCCACTGTAATTTTCAAAGATATGGCAGAGCTCCTGCCAGGAAGCAAAAGCTATTTCCAGGGGACGACAGGTTAAGATCTGAACTTGAAGTCTGAACATGTGGGGGTGAAGATTGATGATTTTAATGTGTGAGCAGAGCAGGCACTTTTGTAGTGGCCACCCGGTGAGGACAGGATGAAAAAGATCAAGGAACAGTGCGCAAAAGGGTAAAGCCTTGCAAAGCACACAGTAGCAAGCGACAGTACAAAAGGGTAAAGCCTTTGCAAAGTACATCAGGTGTATCATTCACTTAGGTTTTGACATTGACATGACATGAGAACTAAAACCATAACTCGATGGTAATGAGGCTAGGCGGGAGCGGCAAGCCATACAGTTAAGACTAGAGGCAATAGATATTGTTCGACTAACTTGGAGTCTGCTGTGAACACAATTTATTTTATGTCTCCATCAGGTTAAAAAAATGTATTGCGAGTGAGGGAGATCTACCTTGATATATTCTAGGGTACCATGCTGGTTGGCTAGTGGCACACGCATTTTAATTTAATTTGACATTGGCGTACACCAACAAGTAAGCAAGCAGTAGTTGTGATGTCAGAAGAGTGACCCGATCGATGTGCGCAACACTTTCTTCCTTTCATCAGAAATGCAAGCTTGCGAAAAAGGGTGTCGCGGTTTTGAACTGACCGTACACTTATTTTGGATTAGAGGGAGTATTTTTTTTTGGGAAAAATACATACTATATATTAGAACTTTATGGTCAAAGTTTCACACTTTGATTATGTCGATGTCCAAACCGGCATTTGATTAGGAGGCATGCTCTTTAGAATCTGAAGTTAAGTTCCATCTAAAAGAAGAATCTGAAGTTACATCGGCAGTAGTAGAGTTGGACAAATAGACTGCAATTTGCATGTGGAACGGTGGAGGGAGCGAGTAGAGCCGCAGCTAAAGAAAAGATAGAGCGGGTCCTCTTTCAAGTCACAACACAAGCTACCCGCTCTAGCCAAGGAGCGTAGGAGGAGAAGCCAAGTGCACGTCGCGGTCGATAGATGTTCCATGGCTACAACCTCAAGGTTCTCTAGCATATAGTAGCGTGGTGCTTGTTGGTTTGCCATAGGAAGGACAATGATGAGGCCGAGGTTGTGATCCAGCTCGAGGAGCCAACTCGGTGGTAATGAAGCTGTTGCATCGCGGCTTGGAAGAGGTGGCGACTGGCGATCTACACAACGGTAGAGGATGGGTTTAGGGTTTACTGATCAGAAGCGGAGGAAAAATAGCGGTGACGGTGGAAAGAAGCTGAGAGGCCACTATTATGTGAGTGGCTGGCTGGCTACTGGTGAGAGGGACATGAGCGGAGCACAGAGTCTCAGACGGTGGCTACTGCCGTCTCTAGCTAGGGTGGATCATGGCCTATACTTGCGTCATTAATTGCGTGGTCGTCTGTGAGTCATTTAGAGCAGAAGCAATCCGAACTTTATCAAGAGGGGGTTATAGCCATCGACCAGCAAATTATATTTAAAGGTTTCGTGCAAAAAAAAAGTGATTTCCCTAAAAAAACTCATAAATGCACGTTTATGCCGGTTTTTATATATTGAAAGTCAGGAGCTAGAAATGTAGTGAGTCAAACTATTTGGGTATTGACAGTTCAATATGGTCTATTTTATGTGAAAATTTGAACAAAATAATTTTGCACCTAATTCTTTGCAATTACTTCAAAACCATATTTTTTTAACTCAAATAAACGTTGGAACTTCTTTTAGCACTATTATTTGGCATGTAAAGATGCATCTATGTGCCAAAATGGTCACATTATCATGAACTTGTTCGAAAAAAGCACATCACCGTATACCCTTGACGTCGAGCATTGTGTGCGCCAACAAGTGTCGTGGGAGACCGATTGAAAGCGTGATACGCAGGACAATCCAATTGGCTCTTTTGAGACAATCCAATCAGATGTGTTAGCGGTTGCGCAATAGAAGCATTGACCATGGGCTCTACGTGTACAAAGGTGTCGAAATCGATTTCGAGACCGTGCTCACATTCAGGCAACATACAAATTGACTCGACTGTATCACTGAGTAAGGCATGCTCTGAATAGATTTCATACAAGGAAGCGCGTTCATGAGTTGGATGTTCTGATTAGGGATCGACGACATGTTTGTTGATGGTTCAACTTGAGGCAACGTTTTCTTAGCCGATTATCTTTCTAACATTAAACTATGCAAATTAGTGGTTCCACATGTAACTTGATTTTGAATCTCGCATATTTGCATATTTGTTGGAGAGAAAAAAGGCTATTTTTAACAATGTTTTTTTGCCCATTAGAGGTGGAAGCTTCGGTTCCCCAATCGAAGTGATGGCACCTTGTAGATCCTTCTTGAAGCTCCCAAGAACGCATGCATATCTTCCTCTTCTTACTTATTCTGCAAAGTCTCGAACTCCTCTTGCCGTTTATTCTTGATTGTCACAAAAGTTTGGAGTTTTGCATCTGATAGATTATCAAAGCTAGGCCTGAGGATGTTATCATCAACGGCTTCTCTAGGTTTAGGAGGTTATCATCAGCCTGATGATCCGATCTAAGATTGATGTCACAACGAAGTGGTAAAAAAGTGTGTTCGTACACGAACACGCCACCGTATACCTCCCACACATTGCGCGGGGTGTATTAACACGCTTCAAGGGAGACTAGCTAAAAGCAGGACACGCAAGATAATCCAGACAAGTTTTTTTAGAACTGTAATCTCACTCGCCCTTGATGGACCCCATGATTGTATGTTGGATTGTTCAAGCCGTCGCCACCTCTCACATACATATGAGGTGGCTTCTCTTTCTGAGCAAGAAACGTTTACAAGATGTACACGTTTGCAACATTTGAATCTTAACCTAACTCCTATCTAAACAAGGAAGGTCTTTCTTAGTCTTCGTGATGGAGTCAGACTTTGTAAATATTCGTGGTAGAAATTGGCTTCTCTACACATTATGTCCAAACTTGGTCACGTTTCTACTGTCTTCCATGAAAGTGCATGTTGCCCCATGCGTGGTTTTGGTAATTAATGACAATCCTTATGGACTAATGTTTGTATTGAGATATTCTTGTAGATCTTGTCCATAGGAAAAGATTGGAGTTCATGTGTTGGACTCTAGAAGCTTACATGGTAAAGTGTGGCTTGGAAAAGAAGATTAAGGGAACATTCATGTTTATCTCCAAGCCATCATATATATTAAGAGAAGATTATGAAGTGCAAGTTCAATATGATCCATCTCGGAAGATATCATTTGGTTGAACCTTGCAATGGATACATGAAGACGGAGCTAAGCGAGGCTCTCCCATAATGGGGTATGGGGGAGTATTTGGAGAAGTCTTCATCAAGCATGTGCTAGCAAGCATGATCAAGAAAGGTGTTTCAACTTGAGAGAGTCAAGATCGTCATCATCTAACTCAAGGGGAATGCGCAAGGCAAATATATGATCTTGATAGAGTTTCTATTTTACTGGTCTCATGTTGTTAGTTCGGAGACCGGGTTATAGGATAGATACCGTACTATCAAGAGGGGCTTTCGAGTGAGTAACTTGATCGCATATTTGTGGAGAGCTCAAACCTTTGCATTCTTCGCATATCATCTTTCTTGGTTCTTATTTGGCTTTTATCCATGTGAGAATTTAGAGCTTGTGTTTATCTCCATGTCAAGCTCTAGTTCATCAAAAACGGATTTCATATGAATATCTTGTTGTGTTTTTTATGTTGGAGGTTTTACTGGTTTATCTTTTCTAGAGAGGTCAAACTCTCCTCTTGTGGTATCCTCCTCACATGAAGGACTATGATGTTTCTCTGCATGATCTTGTAGAGCTCTTCGTTGTGATTCCAACGAGTCCAAGATCATCGAAATCGGAGTCCGGATGAAAAAGATATTGCAGTTTTCGTTTTGTTGTTTCTGTCAGTTTTCGGCAAATCGGATATTCCGGTTTTGTTCTCACCGGAATATCCGTGTAGACCGGATTTTCCGGGTTTAGTTCGGACCGGAATATCCGGTCCTCCCAAGTTTTTTCAGAAAATCAGCTAAGGACTTCACGACGCGAGCCTCTGTACTCGGCCGGATATTTGGGCCGGATATTTGGGTCAGGGATCGGATATTCCGGTCTAAGTGTGGCTGCAACGGCTATTTTCGTGGGAGGGGCTATAAATACCCCTCCCCTTCTTCAACCTTGAGCTGCTCGTTTTTCTCTCTCTCGCACCATTGTTGACCTTGGAAAGCTTGCCCCTCTCTCAATTCCTCCCATGATTCTTGCATATCTTTGAGGGAAAAGTGAGAGGAGATCTAGATCTACATTTCCACCAATCCATCTCTCCTCTAAGTGAGGAGAACCTAGTAGATCTTGATCTTGGAGTTCTTGGTAGTTCTCCTTCTTTGTTCTTCCTCTCTTATTCCCCATAAGCATTTGTTGATTTGTTGGAATTTGAGAGTGAATGACTTGAGCACTTCTTGTGTTCTTGTCATTACATTTTGTTGCATCGGTTTGCTCTCTCCACGAGGATTCGTGGAAGTAAAAGTTTGTGATCTTGTTACTCTTGGGTCATTGGACCCTAGACGGTGTTCTTGTGACATTTTGTGGTCAATGCCTTTTGTGGCTAGTTGGGACCTTTTGTGGTCACTTGGGAGCTCCCAATCCTTTTGTGGGTTATGCCTCAAGATTGTTGTAAAGGCTCCGGATTCCGTCTTGAAGGATTCCGATAGTGAAAGGTGAACCGAGCTTTTGGGCAAGGTTCATCGGAGAATAGGGTGAGCCCATTTGTGGCGTCTTGAGTTTGAAACTCACACCCCTCCAACGAGACGTACTCCCCTAAAAGGAGGAACTCGGGAATACATCATCGTCTCCGCGTGCCTCGGTTATTTCTATACCTGAGCTCTTTACTTATGCAATTTACATTATGATAGCCTTCGTGCTTGAAGTCCTTTATCTTGCTATCACCTTGTTGCTTGTCTTGCTTAGCATAAGTTGTTGGTGCACATAGGTGAGCCTAGTATATTTAGGTTGTATATATGCTTGTTAAATTAAAACACCTAGTTTTATTCCGCATTTATCAAGCCTAAACCGCAAAAGTTTTAATCGCCTATTCACCCCCCTCTAGGCGACATCCTTGTCCTTTCAATTGGTATCAGAGGCTGGGCTATCTTTATTGGGGTTTACCGTCTAGAGAGTAAAGATGTCGTTTAGAGAATTAGTGCACGATCCCACTTTTATATTCGATGGCACAAATTATGATGTTTGGAAAATTCGCATGCTTAATCTTTTTAGGGCCATGGGTCCAAATTATACAAAGATTATTGTAGATATGGGTTTTTCTCCTCCAATGGATTCCCAAGAATTATCTATAGAGGATGCGGAAAACTCTTATCTCGATACTCGAGTATCTAATGGTCTTATTTGTGTTTTGAGCGATGTAGTTCTTGCATCAATCATGCCTTTTCGGAATGCACATGAGTTGTGGACCAAACTTCAAGATAAATATGAAGTGTCCAACATTATTGAGGATGGTTGTTCTCCCTCCACCTCCGACCGTGATGAGTTCACAAATTCTTCCACTTCACCAACATGTGATTTTCACAAGGTAATGAAATGGTGAGTGGTGATAGAAATTGCATTGTTGATGGTGAATCTACTATTGACTATACTTCTTCACTATCTCATTGCAATGTTCTATCTTTGGACTTAAACTCTTCTAGCACCATAAATGTCTTACATGCTAGTGTTTATAGTCCTTACATATCATGTAGTAGTTGTTTAACTAAATCTCATCATGATATGCTTCATATGTCTTGTTGCCATGAAAACAATACTTCCATATCTTCTATTTCTTGTGTGACTAACAATGTAGAGGTTTCCCAACATTTGTTGGAACAAGACATGGATCTTAATGGTGCTTCAAGCAATCCTTCATCATCATCGTCCATTACTCACTTTTGGCTTATGGCTAGAGATTCAAAGGTATCTCCACCTTTGGAACCCTCTACATCTTGTGATGATGAGGATGAGGATTATTATGGTTTAAAATATAATGATGCCGACTCCTTAAAAGAGAAGGGTGAGATGGTGTTTTGTGCTCTCCCTAAAGGTAGTAAAGCTATCTCCCCTTTATGTGAAATTTTGACTTATGCTATTAAGAGTTGTTAAGTCATTGAAGAAAAGGGGAGACTTGAAAGAGAATATGCTAATGAAATTGCTTCTGTCACCGTCACTCTTGAGGAAGAGCATGAGCTTTGAGTTATTCTTGAAGAGAAACTCGATAATATTGAGGAGTCACAAAATGACATTGTTTCAAAAATCATTAAAGAATGTGACCATGCTATTGCTAAATATAAGCTTTATAAGAAAGAAAAGGTTGAATTTGGTGTTGGTCATGATAGACTAACCGAGGAACTAGAGAAGCTCACCAAGGCTCACAAGGCCTTGGAGAATGAACACTCTACTCTCACCAAGTCTTTTGAACAACTACAAATTCAACTAACTAAAATTGATGTACCTAGTTCCTCTACTCTTTCTTGTGATCATGCACATGTTTTTGAGGAAAATGCTAGGTTGAATGATGAGCTTGCCGAGTTGTCTTCTTCCATTTCTAAATTAATGATGCTTGTGCTACTAACTCCATTCCTTGTGAAGCATCTATTTTAAAGGAGAATGTTGAGCTAAGAGCTCAACTTGAGGTTCTAACTAGCAAGTGTGGGAAATTGGAAGAAAGTCGTGAAAAGCTCTCTTGCTCTAATGAGGATCTTCTAGTATCCCATGCTAAGCTAAAGTTAGCTCATGAGGCCATCTCTACAAAGGTAACATCTTGTGAGCCTCATGTGGACAAATGCACAACTTCTACTAAAAATGCTATATTTGCTTGTGCTAGTCCTAGTAATTCGTTATCTCATACTTTTGCTAAATATTGTGATGAATTACTTTCCTTGCCTTGTTGCTCTAACAATGAAACATCTACTTCCTCTAGTATTTGTGTTGATACTAACCATGTAGAGGAATTAAAAGAGCTCAAGGCCCAAGTCACTTCTTTGAAGAAAGACTTGGAAAAGCGTCATGTTGGGGATTCTACACTTAATAATATGTTGAGTGTACAAAGACGCCCCAATGACAAGAGTGGACTTGGATTCAACTCCAATATCAAGAACAAGTCCAAGTATAACAAGAAGAAAAAGGTCCAAGAACAAGTCAAAGATTCGGCCAAGATTATTTGCTTCAAGTGCAATGTTGAAGGGCACCATGTTAGATCTTGCCCTTTGAAGAAGAAGTCTCTTAGTGAGAAACAACAAGGGAAGAGGAATCAAGCTCAAACTCAAGTTACTCAAGTTGAAGAACGGCCACTTCCCAAGAAGAATCAAGCTACCCTTCTCAAGTCGAGATTCCAACTAAGAAGAAGGGAGAAAGCCAATGTTGCTACATATGCCGTGAGAAGGGCCACTTTGTTTCTTCATGCACTAATGGTACCTCATCCAACCCTATTATAATTGATGATGTTTATTCTCTTCGGAAGGATAAGGTTGGCAATGTGTCTGCCAAATATGTTGGTACTCAAAGTGGTGTCAAGAAAAGAACCATTTGGGTTGCCAAGCCTATTGTGACTAACCTCTTAGGACCCAACTTGGTTGGGGACCAACAAGCTAAAACTTGATCAATAGGTGTTGTTGGAGGGCATTGGAGACTTGGCTACATCATGAAGAATTAAGGGATCTTCATCAATTATATTATCTCAAGCCAAGTCATTTGGGTTATATTGTTCTATCTCTTATCCAATGTTCCTCCTTGCGGTAACTTGTGCTTATATCATATATTTATTGAAAGTTGCTTGCACCCTTGCTAGTGTTTGTATGTGTTGTGCTCTCTACTTACTTATCTTGAGAAATCAAGTATGTGTATGTTGGATTGCACACAATTTACTTGTTTTGAGTGTTATTGCTTTTATTTTCTATCTTATCTTGTTGGCTCTCTTTGAGAGATTAATGGACTATTTCATTTTGGGAGAGTGATATGCTTCGTGCGCTTCACAATCCTAAAAATGTGTGTACATGAGGAATACCACTTAGTGATGATATATCTATATTATCTATTCTCTATGTAGTATGTCATGCTCATGAGAAATTCAAATTCTATAATGTCCATTAATTATCTCTAGTTGGTTTGTTTGCCTCTTGTTTAAAAGAAAAGGATTATCACATTATGGGGGAGTAATAAACTTTGTGCATATTACAAGCCTAGAAAATGTGAACATGTGAGGTTTTGCCACCTAGAATTGATATTGTTATTTATCTTGTTCCTATGTGGCATGTTGCTCAAACAAGTTCCATATTTGCTTAATTGCTTCTTGTCTCCCATCTTTTGGTATCCTGTTTGTGAGAGAGTTTCTTGGTGCTTTGCATGATCGTTGATTAATTGAAGCCATCAAGAATCTCTACCTAAGCATGTTTTTCAATTCCTATCTTTTGCCTCATGCTTATGTTTTGTGAATATGATCTTGAATATATCTTTGCAATCCACCACCGAGAAATATCTCCATACATTACTTGTCTTTTGACAAGTGATAATCATATTTGTGGTAAATATATTGATCATATTTACATTGGCTCTTGCTCGAAATTTTCCTTATTTATTGCCAATGCTTTCTTTTGATCTAACTCTTTTTTTGTCTTCCTTCTATCTTTTTGGATTCCTTGTGCTCTACTCATATTTGTTTTATGCTTTCTTGAGATAGGAAAAGCAATGATCCCATTCTTGTGCATTGACATTCAAAGTCATACTTCTAGATAATGCACTATTCCCGGGGAAGCTATCCTACATTGAGTAGAACATCATTCTTTAAATTGGTTTTGTATCTTATGGCTTTTCTTGAACATGACTAGTGTTGGATAAAATATATGGAGAGTGATGACCCATTTGTGTGCATTTTGTATTCAAATGCAAGATCATAAATAATGCACAAATCTTGGCGAAGCTATCCTATATGTTTTAGAACACTATTTGTTTTCAATTGGTTTTTGATCCCGATGATATGTCTCTTTGGAAGACAAGCATTTTTGGTCTTGGTACTTTGTCCATCATGAAAAGTGTAGAGGGTTTGATTCATTCCTTGAACCTATTTTCATTTGGTATGTTTTTCAACTTGGTATCTTAAATCATGTGTTGATTTGGGTATTTGATATAATTTGGACAAGTCTTTTTCTTGTCACACTTGTGTGTGATCTCTTGGTTTAAGTGGTGTTTTGTCCAAGTTGTATCTCGTTTGGTTCTTTAAAGTCTTGTGCATGACATGTTTACTTTTGTTGATCCAATATATAGGATAAACTCCATCATTTCCTAAATGACTATGATGTGCATGAAATTCAATTTCATATCAATATGCACATATTTATTTGGAGTTTGTCCTATGTATTGTAGTTGCTCTAACTACTTTGGACCCAATGAGTTTGGGTACCAGTTGTACTTGAATTTGTTTTAGGTACATTGAACATGCATTGGAAGCTTGTCTCATCTACAAGGAAGGTGTTGTCACCATGTGCTTATTGGAGCCAAGCTTGGATGATCATGAACGCTTATCTTCTACATCACCCAATGCTACCTCGGTAATAAGTATCTACCTCATGCATACATTTCTAGCTTTTAACCTTGTGTAGGTTGTTTCATGGCATGAATCTCTTTTGTTGCAATTCATTAGGTTCTTGCAAAACAACTTTATTGCAAATGTGGGCAAGTGATGCATGTAAAATGCATACATGAACTTTACACTTTAATTGCTTATATTCCAATCATATTTGCATCATATAAGGGTTATATCAATGTTTTATAATGATTTTGGGAATACTTCATAGTTTTCCCATTTATTTGGAATTAACCCTGTTTTTCCAGAAAACGTCTTTTTGAGTGTTTCACACTTTCCGGGAGCTTCGGGAGTCCAAAAAGGGCAAGGTCAAAGAGCACGGTTCAGAATTTTCGAGACGAACGCAATGGGCTTAAATTGAAGACCATAAGCCCAACAGGCTGGAATTGGGAGGGTCTCACGAGGCCTAAAGTACATGGCCGCGTGGGCCTATCTCGTTTCCACCTCGGAGCTCCGTGGCCATCGATCTTTCGTCCACCGACTTCGTCTTGACCTAAAAACGCCTATAAAAAAGGTCCCATGGCGTTTTGCGAAAGGAGGCGGCGGAGAAACACAAAACCATGAAACAGAGAGACAGAGGGCTGCCGCCGGAGAAGATCGGAGGGGGGAAACGCCGCCGGAATCGCCTCCGGAGGGCTCGACCCCCCTCCGGTGTGTTCATCATCAACATCTTCATCTCCGTTGCTGCCTCCTATGATGAGGAGGGAGTAGTTCTTCATCGGGGCTGAGGGCTCTACCGGTAGCTATGTGGTTCATCTCTCTCTCCCATGATGTGATCTTTATGTGATCATGAGCTTTGTAATCTAATTGAATTCATGGATGTTTCTCCTTCATTGTTTGTGCTACTCAAGTGGTTTTATTAAAGTAATTTCCGGAGTCACCTTTGTCCCATGGTGTGAAGTTGACAGTGTGCGCACCGTGTGTGACTCTTAGGCTAAAGGTTACAGAAATACTTACCATGAGTTATTCTTTGTGTTGGATGTCACTATAAAATTGTGGTGTTTGTTTAGTACTATTTTGGGGCACTCATAGTGACCTTGGGGTTCCCTAGATGTGGAAGACAGACTTTAAGGTGCGCTTTTGTAGCCCTACACGATGGTCTTGGTGTTCTATGATATTGTGGTGTTTGTTCACTCAGACTTTAAGGTGTGCTCTTGTAGCCCTACGCAGTAGATTGGTATTTCTATCCAACGGGAGAATAGTTCAGAGTAGCAAAGTGAAGAGGAAATATCTATGTATTCAATTGTTGGGAGTGTCCACTAGTGAAAGTATGATCCCTAGGCCTTATTTCCAAGCATCCTAGAAAACACACACTTGAGCTTGTCCTCTTGCTACAGAGAGGATTGGGCTTTCTCTCTTTGAGAGCTTTCACTTGCTACAACCTTTGTCTTGTCCTCTTGCATTGAAGAGGATTGGGACACTTCCACATTCTCGCCTTGTTACATCAAACTTCCATCCATTAAATCAACCACCTTGTTCTCTAAACTTGTTTAGTGCATAATCAACTAAAACTTGTGACACTTTAGTTGTAGGGAATAGATAACTTTTCCTTCTTGCTCCTGCGGATCGATACCTTACTTCCACATTGAGAGGTGCTACAGTGATCCCTTGCTCTTGGGGGTTATCAAGTACTTTTCTGGCGCCGTTGCCGGGGAGCGTAGCGCTTAAGTTTCTATTCTTGTGTGCACTAGACTAAGCTTGGGGAGGTTCCTTTTATATCTTGCAATCATCTAAGCTTGGGGAGGTTCTTTGACTTGTTTGATGATACTATGTCTCCCATTTATGATGATGAATATGATATTTTCAGTCCACCCACTATTGAGTATAAAGTTTATTGTGATTATGATATGCCTCCTATATATGATGATTACAATGATTATTATGAATGTTTTACTCCCACTATTCCTAATGAAACTGTTTATGCTTATGTGGAGAGTAATGATACTTTTATGCATATGGATCATGATAAGAATGTTTCATGTGATAGCTATATTGTTGAGTTTATCAATGATGCTACTGAAAGTTTTTATGAGAGAGGGAGACATGATTTCATATATCTCAAAAATATTAAGTCTTCTCTCTTTTTGTTGAAAATTTTGAAGTTGCACTTGCTTTGCCTTCCTATGCTAGTCACTTTGTGCTTTATTGATTTATTTTCTTACAAGATCCCAATGCATAGGAAGTGGGTTAGACTTAAATGTGTTTGATATTTGCTTCTTGATGCTCTTTTATATTCAACTCTTATTCCTATGGGAGCATCATTAAAACTATCAAGCCTAGCTATATGGCTATAAAGAAAGCGCTTTGCGGGAGGCAACCCGGTTATTTTTGTGTGTGATTTTTCTTTGTGTCCTCTTGCTGTAACAAGAGATTTTGTGTCTAGTTTAGGTTCTGGAGTTTTTAATAAAGTGCCAAGTTTTACCCATTTTGGTCTTGAAAAGTTGCTTATTGAGTTCGGAGATTTTATTCCTGCACGAGTCAGTGCACGGTATGATTTTTAATTCTTATTCTGTAACTCCGAATGAGCTCATATTTGAACTGTAGTTGCAACTTTTCATCCTCTGTATGCATGAATTTTTTCGGAATTTTTCGAGAAAGTTTGGTAGGGTAGAAAAATACGTTTTGCTGCTGCTGTTTTTCTGGACAGATTCTGTCCCATTTTGTTTGATGCATGCTTTGAGCTTTTAAGTTGAATCTTTTTGATCCAATTGAGTTTATGAGTAGGCATACAACATTATACACTTTCTGGACATCTCATATGAATTTTTGTTCAAGGATTATATGCAGCAAGAACCTATTTGTTTATCACTATTAATGCACCCCACAGAAAAGAAATGGGAGAAACGGTGTTTTGAAGTTTTTTCACAGGGATTGGAGGAGATGCACCAAGAGCTATCCAAGGATGGTGAAGACCATAAGCTTGGGGATGTGAAGACAACCCCGCTGGACCTACACACTCTCGGTTTGCACACGTCCAACTTCTGTTTTTCGATCGAAACACTTTATCGCATAAACTTGGAGCGTCTTTTTGTTTTTGTTTGAGTCTGAGAGACCACCACACTAATTTATATGGAGAGCTACTGGAAATATGGGTTGAAATATGTTGGATGCTTTTATAAGATTGGGAAAAGGGATGTTTGAGTTGATTTTTAATGATACATATAGTTGCATGATTCATGAGCTTGTTTATGAGTAATAGTTTGCAAATTCTTTTAGAGCTATCACTTATTCATGTTTTGGTGCTGATTGTTATTTCACTTGGTTTAACATGGATTAGTTAGTTCTATGGACACTCATGCATGCATCTAGATGGTCAACTTTCTCCCTTTTGCTAGCCCAAAAACTCCAACAAGTAAAAACTTGTTTCCAACACCTTCAACCAAAGTTATTCCAGTGAGTCCACCATATCTACCTATTAGTTTATGCTATTCCGAGTATGTTTAACATGTTGTTTGTGTTATCTATACCTCTGAATGAAAATGATTATGTTATTGATTGCATGGAAAAGTTGGTTATATAGCTCTCACGAACTTGATGCACATTTTACTATCATTGCAATAAATAAAACATGACCCATTGTGATTAAGATTATGATGCTAGTGGCTTGATAAATGTTCGAGGTTGGGAGTTAGCCCATATGTGCTGTCACATGCAAAGCTTTCAACATGCTCCTTCATCTCATTTAGTTGATATCATGTACTTTTGTTTATGGATGCCTATCATGGTGAAATGAGTGGAAATGAAGTAGTTTAAATGAGTTTGTATAAATGGTTAGAGAGACGCCTGGGCCGCTAATCTAAGCCATGCATTATTCATGGTGGAAATTTACTTACATGCTATGGTGAATTATCTATGACACACCTTACAATAAAAAGCTATTCCAATGGTAAATAAAAAGGGTGTTGAGGTTTTTCATCTTGTTTGTTTGTCTTGTCATTTTGATATGGGCTTGTTCCATATCTGGGACAAGAGGTACCCCAGTTGACGCTCTTGATGATACTATTATTACTTACAATGATATATAACTTGAACTTGCTTTGTTTCCTAAGTTGAGTAATCATGGTGTAGGTACTTGTATTCAAGGGGCATGAGACATCCAACCTTTACTTTATCAAGCACACTACTCATATTTGCTTTCACTTTAACCTTAATCATTCAAGATGCTATGATAGGGGCAATGAGAGCTTGACACCAATGAATACCTTATTGCAATCATTAACTTAAGTAGAAGAGTTTGGAAGTTGGATGAAACTTATGCATGCTTTACCTCTACTCACATATACATCTTTCCAAAGTGTACACCTATCATATTCAGATTTTCATCTACACTCTATGACCATTGTAGGATGTTCTACTTATCATTATGCATACATGTGTTCCATATTACTTGCTACTATGTTACACTTTGTGAACTATCAATGAACATCCTTGTCTTGAATACTTGATATCACTTCATAAACTATTTGCATATTGCTACTCCTTTGAAGAATGAATCATTTGACTATATGTAGCAATAGTAATCATCTTTGATATTCATTGTTAAGTATTAAATTGCAAAGTCCATGTTAGTTTTATCATCTTCATACTCGAGGACGAGCATGGATTAAGCTTGGGGATGTTGATGCATGTAAAATGCATACATGAACTTTGCACTTTAATTGCTTATATTCCAATCATATTTGCATCATATAAGGGTTATATCAATGTTTTATAATGATTTTGGGAATACTTCATAGTTTTCCCATTTATTTGGAATTAACCCTGTTTTTCCAGAAAACGTCTTTTTTAGTGTTTCAGACTTTCCGGGAGCTTCGGGACTCCAAAAAGGGCAAGGTCAAAGAGCACGGTTCAGAATTTTCGAGACGAACGCAATGGGCTTAAATTGAAGACCAGAAGCCCAACAGGCTGGAAATGGGAGGGTCCCACGCGGCCTAAAGTACATGGCCGCGTGGGCCAGCTCGTTTCCACCTCGGAGCTCCGTGGCCGTCGATCTTTCGTCCACCGACTCGTCTTGACCTAAAAACGCCTATAAAAAAGGTCCCCTGGCGTTTCGCGAAAGGAGGCGGCGGAGAAACACAAAACCACGAAACAGAGAGACAGAAGGCTGCCGCCGGAGAAGATCGGAGGGGGGAAACGCCGCCGGAATCGCCTCCGGAGGGCTCCACCCCCCTCCGGTGTGTTCATCATCAACATCTTCATCGCCGTTGCTGCCTCCCATGATGAGGAGGGAGTAGTTCTTCATCGGGGCTGAGGGCTCTACCGGTAGCTATGTGGTTCATCTCTCTCTCCCATGATGTGATCTTTATGTGATCATGAGCTTTGTAATCTAATTGAATTCATGGATGTTTCTCCTTCATTGTTTGTGCTACTCAAGTGGTTTTATTAATGTAATTTCCGGAGTCACCTTTGTCCCATGGTGTGAAGTTGACAGTGTGCGCACCGTGTGTGACTCTTAGGCTAAAGGTTACAGAAATACTTACCATGAGTTATTCTTTGTGTTGGATGTCACTATAAAATTGTGGTGTTTGTTTAGTACTATTTTGGGGCACTCATAGTGACCTTGGGGTTCCCTAGATGTGGAAGACAGACTTTAAGGTGTGCTTTTGTAGCCCTACACGATGGTCTTGGTGTTCTATGATATTGTGGTGTTTGTTCACTCAGACTTTAAGGTGTGCTCTTGTAGCCCTACGCAGTAGATTGGTATTTCTATCCAACGGGAGAATAGTTCAGAGTAGCAAAGTGAAGAGGAAATATCTATGTATTCAATTGTTGGGAGTGTCCACTAGTGAAAGTATGATCCCTAGGCCTTATTTCCAAGCATCCTAGAAAACACACACTTGAGCTTGTCCTCTTGCTACAGAGAGGATTGGGCTTTCTCTCTTTGAGAGCTTTCACTTGCTACAACCTTTGTCTTGTCCTCTTGCATTGAAGAGGATTGGGACACTTCCACATTCTTGCCTTGTTACATCAAACTTCCATCCATTAAATCAACCACCTTGTTCTCTAAACTTGTTTAGTGCATAATCAACTAAAACTTGTGACACTTTAGTTGTAGGGAATAGATAACTTTTCCTTCTTGCTCCTGCGGATCGATACCTTACTTCCACATTGAGAGGTGCTACAGTGATCCGTTGCTCTTGGGGTTATCAGCAAGCCGGGATGATTACATATCAAGGGGAATATATATAATCATTTTCATGATTCACCAAACCCAAATATGTTAATCTAGCACTTTCTACTCTATGTCACATATATGCAATATTGATGTTTTTTTAAAATCATTTGCCTTTTGCGAGACTTGTTATCTTTCTCGGAGCATCCTATTTATCATCTTATCTCTTGTGAATATTTTTGATGCTATGATGAGTGTGTGGTGGAAGTTCATCTATATCCCTTTAAGATAAAATTGAGCTTTGTGCTATGCTTTTAAGCAAAGATCTTATTGGTGTATTTATGACTTCCTCTTGGATATCATGTTGTCTAACTTTGTACCTATTTTGTGTGTGCATGTTTCTTTGTGGACTTATATCTTTATGATTGGTGTCTACTTAGAAACTTATACACATGAGAATAGTTGCATCCTTAATTGGTATTCCAATTCTTTAGTGACCATCTTTTATTGCTTTTGATTCTTTGGTGGTTTCTAAAAGGAACAAGCTTTGTTTTTATTTGGTATGCTTTTGCATCTTAATAAGCTAGTGGACCTATTTGCTATATCGTCTTTGGTTTGTGTATATGGGAAAGACATGATATGCACTATATGCCACATATATTGAAAGACTATGTTGACGCTTACGCTCATCCTTGTATTAGTCTCCTAAAATGTCTTTCTATATCACACCCATCTCTTTTCGGTTGAGCAAGTTTCTCTACTTTGTCGCTTCTTGCTATTGTTGCTCAACATTTTCTTTGTTGCAAGTTGTATTGCTTCTTCTCCTATTTATGCTCTCTTGCACTTGTTTGTGTTCAAAATTATTTAGGAGGGAGTGATGATTCCATGTTGTGCACACTATATTGAAATGCAAATCCTACTTTGTGCACGTACCTTGGGGAGTTCCCTCTTGATTTTTAGAACACTTTTCGGATCCTTTGATTAGTTACTTCTCTTGTCGATCTTTCAATTTGATTTCCTTTTGCAATCTTTGGATCCTCAATATAGTTTGATCTCCCCCAACTATTCATCATTGGATATGTGCATTCGATTTCACTCATATTATGAGAAATGCACACACTATGGGGGAGCTCTTTCTATATTGGCCTTCTACATTTTTCGTCCCATTTCAGCAATCGATGCCAATGGGGGAGAAATTTAGAGGGTTTAAGGGAACATGGCTTTGTTCTCTTGCATCCTTGCATTTTGTGTTGCATGGTGTCTTAAATTCATTGCATAAATCCTCGTAAAAGGGATTGTCATCAATTACCAAAATGGGGGAGATTGAAAGTGCATGTTGCCCCATGCGTGGTTTTGGTAATTAATGACAATCCTTATGGACTAATGTTTGCATTGAGATATTCTTGTAGATCTTGTCCATAGGAAAAGATTGGAATTCATGTGTTGGACTCTAGAAGCTTACATGGTAAAGTGTGGCTTGGAAAAGAAGATTAAGGGAACATTCATGTTTATCTCCAAGCCATCATATATATTAAGAGAAGATTATGAAGTGCAAGTTCAATATGATCCATCTCGAAAGATATCATTTGATTGAACCTTGCAATGGATACATGAAGACGGAGCTAAGCGAGGCTCTCCCATAATGTAGTATGGGGGAGTAGTTGGAGAAGTCTTCATCAAGCATGTGCTAGCAAGCATGATCAAGAAAGGTGTTCCAACTTGAGAGAGTCAAGATCGTCATCATCTAACTCAAGTGGAATGCGCAAGGCAAATGTATGATCTTGATAGGGTTTCTATTTTACCGGTCTCATGTTGTTAGTTCGGAGACCGGGTTATAGGATAGATACCGTACTATCAAGAGGGGCTTTCGAGTGAGTAACTTGATCGCATATTTGTGGAGAGTTCAAACCTTTGCATTCTTGGCATACCATCTTTCTTGGTTCTTATTTGGCTTTTTTCCATGTGAGAATTTATAGCTTGTGTTTATCTCCATATCAAGCTCTCGTTCATCAAAAACGGATTTCATATGAATATCTTGTTGTGTTTTTGATGTTGGAGGTTTTACTGGTTTGTCTTTTCTAGAGAGGTCAAACTCTCCTCTTGTGGTCTCCTCCTCACATGATGGACTATGATGTTTCTCCGCATGACCTTGTAGAGCTCTTCGTTGCGATTCCAACGAGCCCAAGATCATCGAAATCGGAGTCCGGATGAAAAAGATATTGCAGTTTTCGTTTTGCTGTTATTGTCAGCTTTCAGCAAACCGGATATTCCGGTTTTGTTCTGCACCGGAATATCCAGGCAGACCGGATTTTTCGGGTTTAGTTCGGACCGGAATATCCGGTCCTCCCAAGTTTTTTCAGAAAATCAGTTAAGGACTTCACGGCGCGACCCTCTGTACTCGGCCGGATATTTGGGTCAGGGACCGGATATTCCGGTCTAAGTGTGGCTGCAACGGCTATTTTTGTGGGAGGGGCTATAAATACCCCTCCCCTTCTTCAACCTTGAGCTGCTCGTTTTTTTCTCTCTCTCCCACCATTGTTGACCTTAGAAAGCTTACCCCTCTCTCAATTCCTCCCATGATTCTTGCATATCTTTGAGGGAAAAGTGAGAGGAGATCTAGATCTACATTTTCACCAATTCATCTCTCCTCTAAGTGAGGGGAACCTAGTAGATCTTGATCTTGGATTTCTTGGTGTTTCTCCTCCTTTGTTTTTCCTCTCTTATTCCCCCATAAGTATTTGTTGCTTTGTTGGAATTTGAGAGTGAAGGACTTGAGCACTTCTTGTGCTCTTTGCCATTGCATTTTGTTGCATCGGTTTGCTCTCTCCACGAGGATTCGTGGAAGTGAAAGTTTGTGAGCTTGTTACTCTTGGGTCGTTGGACCCTAGACGGTGTTCTTGTGACCTTTTGTGGTCAAGGCCTTTTGTGCCTAGTTGGGACCTTTTGTGATCACTTGGGAGGTCCCAATCCTTTTGTGGATTGTGCCTCAAGATTGTTGTAAAGGCTCCGGATTCCACCTTGAAGGATTCCGATAGTGAAAGGTGAACCGAGCTTTTGGGCAAGGTTCATCGGAGAATAGGGTGAGGCCATTTGTGGCGTCTTGAGTTTGAAACTCACACCCCTCCAACGAGACATACTCCCCTAAAAGGAGGAACTCGGGAATACATCATCGTCTCCGCGTGCCTCGGTTATTTCTATACCCGAGCTCTTTACTTATGCAATTTACATTGTGATAGTCTTCGTGCTTGAAGTCATTTATCTTGCTATCACCTTGTTACTTGTCTTGCTTAGTATAAATTGTTGGTGCACATATGTGAGCATAGTATATTTAGGTTGTATGCTTGTTAAATTAAAACACCTAATTTTATTTTGCATTTATCAAGCCTAAACCGCAAAAGTTTTAATCGCCTATTCACCCCCCCTCCCTCTAGGCGACATCCTTGTCCTTTCATCAATGCGCTTTGAACCGCTTCTCACGTCTGAGTGTCGGCCCCTGCATTATTCGAGTGCCTCCTACTCCCGAGTGCTTCCTTGTAGAACCTGCCCCCGAGTTGTCTATCGCAACTGCCAGCCAAAACGACATCCAATAGAACTAAGCCATGGATATGGCGATGACCTTGGTCATTTTGCGTGAAAGCTATGAAGTTCATAACTGATAGGCCATTTTGTGAAGATGTTCTTTAAAATATGTCAAAATAAATATATCATTTTTCCTCGCAACTAGTACACACTATGTCAGTGGATTGAATTTTTTAGATTTTTCTTTTGTTTTTTTATAAAATAGGATAAAAATTGTTGGCACGTCTATTCACGACAAGGGACTGAATCTGTGTGGCTCTTCCTTAAATTTCTTGGTACCGTAGAAAAACTTTTGGCATTTTTTATATCAAATTCTGATTACTAGAAATTGACTAGAATTTATTTAAATAGGCAAATTAGATAGAGAGCTATAAAATCAAAATATTGGGATCTAGCCATTTAATAGGGTCTAATTTATGTAGAAATTGGAGATGTGACATTTTAAACCCTTTTTTTCTTATTTGCTTCGCAAGATACTCCCTCTGTGGTATTTGAAAAATGAAAATTGGGAACATTATCATGAAGCAAGTACCGTTTTAATTTCTTGTACTGAATTTTCCTATTTATTCTAAGCTCCTATACCCAATATATGGCTACATACCAAAATATTTGAATTTCTGACAACTTTTAGGTATTATTTCCTATTTTCCTTTTAAAGAGCTCTAGAAATTTGTAAATATTTATTTTAATTGAAGAAAAATAGTCTAAAAATACAAAATATCATTATTTTATTTTTCTGAGAAAATACTCGGCAAAGTCGGTTCTAGCGCTCTGGCATCCAACTATTTGTTGAGTGTCGAGTTTTCCGAGTGTCATACCAAATTTAAAATCATTCGGCCAACTACGTATATGCCGAGTTTTTTTTCCAAGTGTTTTACCGTGACACTCGGTGCATGTGGTTAATTGTCGAATGCCGGTAAAATGCAAGGGAAAACTCCAGGCACTGAACAAATCAGTCGTTACCCGTAGTGATTATCGTCACTTTGATGCACAACGAAGAGGGGGGGTGGCAAGGGGTGGTGACACTGGTGAGGAAGCAACGGGAAGGACAATGGTAACCATTGTTGTGAAGAGAATGGAATAAATTGAGGAGAGGTGAAAGAATTTAAGAAAAGAGCATAACGTAGCGTGCATGACATGTCAACTAAGCACAATGTTGTCCAATATCACGTTACACGTCTTTGGACCGAAGTAAATCATTTGCACAAGTTTTTAGCACTATATGGTATAATTTGTATGTCGTCGAGGCTACTTGACAGGGGAGCGATGGCGGATACAATTTTGGGTTGGTGAATATGTCCAATCAACCATCAAATAGACATAAGAAGTACGAAGTAAATTAAAAAACACAACATTAATATAGAATGTATCACTATGTCATGAAATTTGAAACCCAAACTCCATACATAGGGAGATAGGGTGTGTGTGTGCTGAATTGTGACGAAATAGGTCGTAGCCCCGCTATATTAATATAGCAACCACCGATACAACCGACGAGAGACACGGCTGGGGCGATAGCCAACGCATACCCAAAGAAAGGCAAGGAAAATAAGAAAGAAAAAGCAACATAGGCGGATTGACTAAGCGACGATGACCCGCAACCGCTGCGCCCTCTCCGAAGAAGTACCACCACGCTCCTAGCAATGAATCGACGAGTACCAAGCAACACCTTCAAGAAGGAAAGCCACGCTGCTGCCGGATCAGCGTACTGATCTTAGGGCTTCCCTGGCACAGAGGGAAGCGGATGAAGGGTAGCCACGACGCCCTTCAGGAAGGAAAGATGCCACCCGAAGACGGCACTGCGTCGGTGTCGGACGAACCGACAAGGATTTCTCCCAAAAAACCCATCCACAACCCTGGACGATCCGTAGCACAGGAACCCCACGAGGACGAGCCTCGACACCACCAAACTAGCCGCCCGCCAACATGCGCCAAAACGGTCACGAAGCCACCAACATCGTCGCACCGAAGCAATCGTCACGAGGCCTGCACGAGGAAGGTGAGAAGTAGCTTGTACCGGGGTAGCAGTACCGCGGCGCGCGGGAGGGAACAACCTCCACCGCCGAGGACGGTAGTCGACCGGACACGGCCGCAGAGCACACCAGTCCCCGTCAGGTCCAGCCGAGCCCAGCGGACCCGTAAAGCCCCCACAGGGGCACACCAGTCCTAATAGGATCCAGCCGGGCCCAAATCGGGCCCGTAAAGCCCACAACCACGCTGCAACAGGCCGGCCGCCGTCGCCGCTGCCCCTAGCACTCGCTACCTCGCCTCCGGAAGCAGCACACACAGCAAGAAAGGCCGGCCCTTCCCAACCCAGATGGGGCCCAAAGGGCCCCGATCTGGGCCACTGGGCCCTACCTCACGCCCCGCTGTACGCTGCCGTTCGCCACACTGCACCGCCCCGCTGCACCGCGGACATCGCCGCCGTCACGACGCAACCCGGCCGGAGCCGAACCACCGCCGCCCGAAGAGCACCGCCGCCAGGGAGATTGAGCCCCGCCTCCATCTATCCTAGCGCGGGGAGAGGCAAGCCGCCGCCGCCGCTAGCCGGGCAACGCCCGACGGCCCTCGTCGGCGGCGGCGATGGGGGAGAGAGGAGAAGGAGGGTGAGAGGCGAGAGGGAGTGGATGGGCGCGCCGCCGCCGCAGGGGGGCGACGGGCGCGCGGGGGAGAGAGGAGACACTTCTAATTTCCACGTCAACGGTTTCAGATGATAGAGCGGTCAAGGCCACGGGTACTACTCATAGGAATTATGCCCTGAATAAAGCTTGGGATAGCCTGGGGTACTACTCATAGGAATTTATACTTTTAAAATCTAGACTTGAGAGTATGTTTTGTGCATTTGCAAACAAATTTGTGAGAAAATCACAACTTATTCGATCTATATTTCGCTAAAGCATATGTAGTGCGCACGAAGTTTTTTTTTTTGTCCCAACGACTACGAAAAAAGTATACTCATTCTGTTTCTAAATGGAAGATGTTTTACGGAGTACTTTTTTCTAGATTCACATGTATCTGAGAACCTGTGGTAGCATGGTTAGGAGGGTGGTTGTACCCTCAGCCCAACAGAGTTCAAACCCCAGGTTTGACGCTAGTGTTTCTCATTTTGGCGGAATATTCTTTAGTGGGAGGCGACGTTCCCGTCGACAGCGAGGCGTCCGTGGTGACTTCGTCAATCTTAAGACCCGATCCGCCGGCTCAGTCTCTCGTAGGTGCTCATATGGATAGGGTGTTCGTGCGTGCGTTCATAGGGGTGATGAGTGTATGCGCGCGTATATGGGCGTCAGCGTTGTACTGTATTTCGCAAAAAAAAGATTCACATGTATTTTAATATATTATATTTTGGACGGGAGGGAGTACATCGCACACTCCGTTCGAGCCTACTCACGCATACGTTTTAAGTCAGGAATTACATCCCCTAAAAAAAGTCAGGAATTACGATCGCACCACGTTTTAGTTGAAGAAATTACACGTGCAGTTTACTGAAACCTCCACTGCCGCATTTTTCTTCTTCGCGAACCGGAAAAGGCAGGCGCGCGCAACAAAAGGAGGTAAACTTTCCGTCCCTCTCGCCGACAGATTAACCCGTCCACTGTTACACTCAACTCTGTCTCTCCCCTACTGCCGCTCCCCCATCGCCGAGCCGCCCCCAGCTCCCACAGATCCGAAGAACACCACCGCCTCCGCCAGTCCTCCTCCTCCTCCTCCGCGACCTGGTAAGCATCTCACCCTCGCGAGAAATGCCCCGTCTCCGCACCGTTTCTCGACGTTATCCTCCCCGGCCCCGAGAATCCTCTCCCGTGGTGGACGGACGAAAAGGACCGGCGGCCTTTCTTCTTCTTTCTTATTCTTATTCCCGGTCGCATCTTCTCTCGCGAAAGAAGAAAAAGAAATCGTGGAAAAAAGGTGAATCTTTCGTGTTCTTTCTCACAAGTATCCCCATAGACCAGAGAGACAAAGAGGGAGCCATGCCTTTCGCTGCGTGCGGAGAGCGGAGTAATACGACTATATAGGTCGGCACCGCCAATTACCGCGCCGGGTTGTCCCCCTCCCTCTCTCGAATTCTTCGTCTTTGCAGAGGGGTCGCGTTAGATCTGTGGCGTCCTCCCGTTTTCCTGGTACTCCCGGGTCCTGCGAGTGAGTAAGTGAGTGAGGGAGCGAGGTGGTAGTGTTTAACAAAGTTAATTCCTCCCTGGCTTTTGGTTGGTGCTCGCATCCTGCTCTCCGTCCGTTTGTTTGGTTCTTGGATATGTGTTTCCTGATTTGGGTTCTTGCTCCCAGTAACCAGCCCGCTTTGCTCCAAGAGGGTTGCTATTTTTAGTAGCTGTGTGCGATGCTCTAGGCGGGTCTCCTCCCTCTTTCTCTGCCATATCTGTCCTGCTTCTTGGACTGGTAAAAGAAAGTTCGTGTTCCTCCCTCTTCTCCCAGCCACCTCGGTTCGAGCTCGCTTTTTTTTTTTTTTTTTGAAAGGAGTTCGAGCTCGTTTTTTGGAGCAATAGTTACTGGTGTGGTTGCAGTGATTTTTCCCTTCCAATTTTATGTTCGTCGTTGTTGTTTCTTGCTCTGTACCTTGGTAGCTGCTTCTTTATGTTGGCCTTGTCGTCTTGGCAATTTGTTTTCTAAAAATAAATGTTGAATAACTCGAATTTTCTTTAGAAAAGAAAAAGAAGCAATTGGCTCTGGACAGTTTGATATGTTCTTTTGGGGAAAACACTTTCATACTATTAAAAAGAGTCGCCATGAAATCTGAATGTGCTACATCAAGCCTTCAGCCGCGTGAATTTAAGGAAATCTTACCAGAGTGGTTGGTTTATCATTGTTCTTCAAACAGGTGGATCGTACAGCCTGAATCGTCAGTCCTAGAGTGATGGAAGAGTGCAGCGAGTACAGATGTTGGGAGGAGCTACTGCCAGATGCCCTGGGCCTCATCTTCCGCAACCTCTCCCTTCAGGAGATGCTCACCGTGGTTCCCCGGGTTTGCAAATCCTGGAGCCGGGTGGTCTCAGGGCCCTACTGCTGGCAGGAGATCGACATCCAGGAGTGGAGCCAGCAGCAGAGCAAGCCTGACCAGCTCACTCGCATGGTTCATACGCTCATCGCTCGCAGCGGTGGATCGTTCCGCCGCTTTAGCGTGTCCGGGCTTCCCAACGACTCCTTGTTCACCTTCATCGCGGACCAGTAAGTAGTGATCGCTGTCGAATTCATTTTTATGTTCCATGATTCTTTCCTCATGAGATTTGATAACTTGGATGGGAATAGTGTGATCTTGAGTAGTGGCAAACCATTAGCCCTTGGAATTGAGCATGTAGCTGGGGCACTTTTTCAGATTTGATAGCATGGTTGCATAGTACACGGGGAACTTTCTTGCAAAAGATGGGTTATGTTGCCAGGAGGTGCAGCGTCAGGTGGCATATCATGGCTGTGGAGTTGTTTTATTGTAGGAGCTGGATTACTAATGCATTATTGTCAGCTAATGAGACCTAGAGTGCGTCGTATGGCTATTTATTAGAGAGCCATATGGTAATGCCGTCGCAGAGAACTGCTAATGAACATAAACAAGTTCCTTATGTGAAATATTATTGATTCCAAAATCAGTTGCCTTATTTTTGTGTTTATCTTTTTACAACAAGGTCCAGCCTGAGACTGCTGAATTGAATCATTTCCAAGCAGTTGTGTGTGTGTTTAGTGATTTTTTAAATGTTTCAAAACTCTGTAGGTTCCTTTGCATAAGTACAAATGGACTCGCATCGTTCCAAGCACTAGATACAGGGTTATTGGTGGTGTTGTCAGATTGATAGCACTGTTAGTGCTCCTCGGGCTCAATATTTTTCTGATTGTGATGAATCTTAGAAACATGGTGTCATATCCTGCATAAGCACATGCCCAAAATGGTATTACCAACCATCCTCTGATCAAACCATCGTAAAAAAGACCCCCTGTTCCTGCACTGCTTCCTGGCTCAATCTGTTTTCCAATTGTGATATAGTATGTTACAAAGTCCGTTCATATTCGCAGTTAATATCACATAACTGTGCACGCTGTGTTAATTTCGAAATAATTATGTTACCTTCCAATTAGGGACGCAAACAGAATAGGGGTATGCATCATATCCATTGTACATTGTTTTACAAGTGATCCTATGCATAATATTTTGCTGAACCATACTGACGCTACCGTATCTGCTTTTGCAAGTGCACGATCCCTTAAGACCTTGGAGCTTCCAAGGAGTGGGATCAGCGACTGCATAGTGGAAGATGTTGCACGAAGATTATCAAATGTTACATTCCTGGATGTGAGCAGCTGTACTAAGATCGGCGCCCGTGCTCTGGAGGCATTTGGCAAGAACTGTAAATCCCTTGTTGGGCTTCGGCGAGTGATGCACCCCATAGACGTTGCTAGCAAGATTTGCCAACACGACGAGGCCCGTGCCATCGCTGGCAGCATGCCGAAGCTACGCCATCTCGAAATTGGGTACATGCTCATCGCGACCAAGGCGGTTGTAGAGATCGCCTCCCAGTGCCATGACCTCAAGTTCCTAGACCTGCGTGGCTGCTGGGGAGTCGACAACAAGCTGTTGCAGGAGAAGTACCCCGGGCTGAAACTCCTAGGCCCCCGCGTGGACGACTGCTACGAGAACAGCTTCTGGGAGGAGTGCTCGGACGACTCGGACGACGACTCCATCTACTCGTGGGAGTTCATGGATGATGACTACTACGCCATTGGGAGCGATGACGAGGCCATATGGGATGACGGTCAGGGCCTTGAAGGCTTAGAAGTGAGGTTCTACGGCGGTCTCGGTGAAGGCTATGCTGGTTTTGACTGGCCGCCATCTCCATGAAAGCTCCATCAAGGTGTTGAGAGGAATGCCTGCTTTGCTGCTGCTTGTTCCTGTTGATGTAGTGCTCTTGTATGTTTCGGCTTTGAAGCATCTTTCTTCCAGTGTTGTGTGCGTTTGTAATTGTGTAATCTGCAGACCTCAGATATTTGAGATGAACTATCTGGACATAAAAACTGCTGTGCTTAAAGCAAACCAAATATCAGATCATGCCAACAGCAGTTTGTACATATAATGTTTGTTTCTGAAGTTTTGGATCATCCTGTACTTGTAATAATTTTTCTAAGAGCAATTTAATTAGATCAGCTGGCTGGCTTCTGCCAAGTGCCATCCCATCTGCTTGACAAGATGTAGAAAAGATGTGAGCTGCTGTGGCAGAAGCTGCTGGGAAAAAGTGGTACTACTACTACTGCTAGCTCTTCTGATGTGGATGCACGTTGTTGTGAAATTTGACAAAATTAACCCTTTTTTGAAACTTCATCCAAAAATAACTCTTTTTTCGAAAAAAAATCTGAAAATAACCCTTTTGTGTGGCTCCCGCACCGGGGGAGCCACACATACATGTGCAACTCCCCAGCCTGGGGCGCCACACATACATGTGCAACTCCCCAGCCTGGGGCGCCACACCTGTTCACGTGTGGCGCCCCAGCTTGGGGCGTTGCACGTAAGGGTGTGGCGCCCCAGGCTAGGGCGTTGCACATGTATGTGTGGCGTCGCCGGTGCGGGAGCCACAAAAAAGGGTTAGTTTCAGATTTTTTTTTAAAAAAGGGTTATTTTTTGTTGAAGTTTCAAAAAAGGGTTATTTTTATCAAATTTCACCACGTTGTTGCAATCCCCAGAACGAACAGTGCAACAGCCAATCGACCTTGCTGGTGGCAGATCCTAGATTTTGTCCTAAAATCTTGTGAGGGGGCAGTGTCTTCTTGTCAGATGGACTGGGAATCACAGCTTACTTGGCAAGCCAGTTGTCTCTTGCAAGGCAAGCTAGACCTGACCACTCTACAGCTCTGCAACTTTGGCGATGCACGCCAGGTTCTAGTGGGCTTTCCCAATGGCCAATGTGAGGAGCTATTGGGGGGTGTTGCCAGGCTGCAAGTTCTGCATACCAATGGGTGGTGGCACACTGTTTGATGCTCTTGTATGGCACTCTGCTTCAAAATGTTTATCTATTTGATTGATGGCCTTGAACCATATTATCACAGACATCTCATAAGAAATTTTAAAGATTATTTTTATATCAGGAAGTAGATATATGCTCCTAAAACATAGGCTCATGCAGTCATACGGCCGACCATTCGTACCAACGAATAAATAGGCTAAGGAATGATGGACGATACAACTGGAAATCAGATAGGAAGTGAACATGCAAAAGCACGCCTCCATAAAAACAAAATATAATCCTATTCCAGGCAAATGTTATACAACTTGATTGCTAAGTCAAATAGTACATAATGCTGCTGCATGTAGTGGCTTAAACATTGTCAACACAACACGGTACATGACAAACACCCGTCACGTCTAACTGTGAAATAACGAAACACAGTATAAGGAGTTTGGGTTTCTCTGACTGGCTTAAGATTGATTGAAGAATAGTGGCATGTGTTGGTTACAAACTCCATGAGAGTCGCAATTCAATAGAACGGCCTGCGGGGCCGGCGGAACCTGGGAGCTCTCCTGCATTAAGAAAAGGCACGGCATTTTAGACAGACTGATCATGATCTCTTTATTTCAGAGGACCAAGAAGCAAGGGTAACTAACTACTAAGTAGACAAAATTGAACTTACCCATAGCCACCATAAGGATTGAAAAAAGGCGGAGGATATGGCCTCATGTAGGGGTGGCCACCATATGGGTTGTATCCTCGGCCCCCTCGAGGCTGCTTCAACCCAGGAACATTAGTCCGCTTCGGCGCTACCTGATGAGCATACAAGAAGGTTGCAAAGTCAGCATGCCACTTTGGTTACTGCTGAAGGCAAGGTGGTCGATTTCAGTTAGAGGAGGAAGATGAATTCACAGCTCACCTTGATTTGCCGACCATGCAGCTCTGAATCACTAAGCTTGACAGCTTCCTGAATAGCTTCAGCTTCAACAAATTCAACATAAGCAAAACCTTTGGGTTGACCAAACTTGTCAGTCAGGATCGTCACTCTGTTGACAGTTCCACAAGAATTAAAATGCTGCTGCACTTCTTCTGGAGTACATGCATAGTCAACCTGCAATTATGATCATACCAGTAAAAGAAAGTAGTGAGCATGATTATGATGACACATATCCCATAATATTTAGCTAACAAAAGATGAAGCATACACAAAACAAACCATCAGTATCAAGATTGCATGTCAATTTCTGCACAAAATCAAATTGAGGAATATTCCTCACTGTTTTTGCTTCACAAAGTTCCAACAGGATCCTGAACTCAATGGGGTGCGTCTTTTAGGTGACTAAAGAGAGTAAATCTGATTGGCACAATTAGGAATGTACAGACACGAACCACCGACTAAATTAAAAGGACAATAAGAACTGTTTGTATCAAAGAGAATGACGAACACTTCGTGCACAGACTCTATCTGCCAGTAATATCTATTAGTGCTACAGGTACTTCCGTGGTAATAAGATGATCGAATAGCCTTAGAGATTTTACCCTGCTTAAACAGGTATAAAGAAGTAAACAAACTCCATATAAAGTTACCAGGTACAGTGATACAGAGAAATACTTTATATCAAGAGATAAGAATAGAATTGATAATGGTACTGGTCCACAACTCAGAACATTCCAGACTAATTTGCATATAAATAACTAGGGCGTTCCCTTTTGCAAAGTTATGTAGACTACACGCTAGACCTTCAACATGTAATGGATAGTGCAAGCAAAAAGAAGTCATGCTGCAGGGTTTATGTACTAACTATTCACGCCAACTTCTAAAAGAAGCTACCGATTAAAATATGCGTTGCTACAAAGACGTGCAAGCCAAAGCTTATTGACAAATACACACCACACTTGCAGAAGTTTGCACGATAATATTATTAGTGACTCGAAACTGTTACTAAAGTATCTCCCTCTAATTATTTGATGTGAAAGATTGAAATATCATCTCATATTTTAATGAAGGTCAAAGAATCCAATTATCAAAACTTCATTATGCATTGAGGATCAGAACAAGCAAAAAGCAGTAAAATCCATCTGCTTTCAGGCTGACACGCATCTGTCACTTCTATGAAAGACTAAAGCATCACAGATATTGGTATCATCTGTCTAAATAAACACTCAATACTATTGAAAACTTAACTATATACACACTCTACAGGTATTTCAAAAGAGTTGTTTCACAGAAATACACAGATGAATATTAGATTACTCCTAAAAAATCAGTTCCACGAGGAGAAGACAGCTGGACACATTATGGAGAATAAATTCTACCAACAGGCAGAACATAAAAAACATAGAATTCTTCAATTGACTCAACATAAAATATGAAGTCACACTTACATGTCATGCCTATGCACTCCTGCCACTCATACTCATCTACCAATGGCTATTGATAGCATGCCACATCAGTCCAGGTATGAGTCTCAAGCGCCAGGTGGAGCATATCCAGCAGTACTCTAGTGGCACTTTGGGGGGAATTTCCTATCACATCGTACTTTTTCTCTTTTTTTTCCTTTCCTTTTCTATATATTTTTTGTACTTTTTCAAATATATTTTTTTCAAGGATTTTTCTCTTTTTCAAGGATTTTTTTCTATTTTTTCTTCCCCCCTCTAATCTAACACTAGCACTGAGACTCAGCCATATGCCAAAATTTTGATTTCAAAGACTTGATGATAGCAGACTACCCTGCGTCGAATGCCATTGTTCAATCAATGCAACAGAAAATAAATAAAATAAAATGCTTAGATAAGATATAGAAGACAATTGTCTTTCCAAGTTGTTAATTCTATAAATTATGTATAGCAATTCTCATACAGATATACGATCATCAATGATGCATGTTCACAGTTAAAGCATAGTTATGACCACTATGAAACGTACACATGCCAACTAAATTTAGACAGCAAAGGTATGAACTTACATTTCCAACAAAAACTGAGCGAGAATCCATCTCTTCTTTTACTTCGGATGTGGCTGCATTAGGATCGCCGCCTACAAGAATGAAAAGAGCGAATGTGTTAATAGAAGTTGAAGAATATTGATATAGAAATCATAATATATAAGCGCAACAAAGCCTACACATATAAGCTCCCAAGCTATACCCAAAACAGAAACATAGAGTTATAACATTTGAATATGCTTTGGCAAGCAGAGAGTCAGTAATTTAACATCAATGGTGCGTATATGGAGTTCACTGATATACTCCAATAGTTCTTCCATGTAACAAGTCCAGTCCTAACCCTTACTATGCTGAACACAACAAAACTACCCAACCCCGACCTGTTAAATTTGGAGGGCTATTACAAATGTTCCAATCAATACTATGTGACACATCCATCTCAACTCTCAAGGCAGGCAAACTACCGAAATCGCATATATGTGGGCGTTAAAAGGACTACTCTAAAGCAATTTAGAGCACATAATATAGTCGACTAGCCCAATCAGCTACGGTCAAACTACTGATGAGCAGGTTAATATACCCAAACTAACGGGTAACAAGAAGAGGCAAGATTATTGTCCCGGATCTCAAACTCCCCGACCACCCTGCCCTGTATACAGATCTTAAAAATTGACACGGACAGGTAGCGTACAGGGATACGGCACTAACCTTGCATCTCCTTGGCGACCTTGGCCTGCATCTCGCGGAGGGCGGCGGCCTCCTCCTCCATCTCCTTGAGACGGCGCTTCATCTCGTCGAGCTCGTGCAGCTGCACGCGCGAATAGAGGGTCAGTATCAGCGCTAGGGTTTGGGGTCTGGGGGAGAGAGAGGGAGGGGGGAGAAAGCCGCGGTGGCGGCGAAACGAACCTTGGCGGCGTCGTCGCCACCGGCGCCCATGTCGACGTCCTCTCCGTCGACGGGGATCTCCTGGCCGTACACCTCGTGCTCTTCGTCCTCCATGGCCGCCGCGTGCTGAGCTCGAACCTTGTCGCGTCTGGCTAACCTAACGCGAGAGCGATTTGTCTGGAGGAGTAGGAGAAATCGGGATTGGGTCAAGCAGTAGCGGGCTTTAATACGAGGGGAGAAACCGTCTCAGAATCAGAACCAGATTGGGCCTCAATCAGACCCGGATTGGGCTGAGGGATTGCGCTGAGGGAGTGGGCTGCATATACACGTACATGGAAACTACTGGCTGGAAAATCTTTACTATTAAATGGGAGTCTGCGGTTGTGATGGTCGGTTGGTCGTTCGTACGTCGTCCTTGGTCTGCCTCTGCGATCGGCACACTATCGACATCGACACCCAGCGCTCCCATCGACATCGATACCCAGCGCCGCCACAACCGGATCTTGGCCGTGCCGCCACCCTCAGCCTACGGTGCCGTCTCGCTGATTCCCTGTCACCGCCGCCTCCCAATCCCCCTGCCGCCTCCACTTGCATGTCACCCGCGGGTCCGCCCCGTGCGTGCCAATCCATGGGAACCACCGGTCAGCTCCGTGCGTGGCAACTGCACATCGTGGAGCTCTTGATGGTTACCACCTCACCTCCCGTCAGCTCTCTCGGATCCGTCTGGGATACTTCCGAACGCAGAACCATCGCCGACGCCGCCGTTCGCTGCGTGGACATCTGCTCCGCTTCCGAACCTGGGCGCATGTGTTCTGGTGCCCCCTCTCTTTCCCTTGCCTCCGCTCCTGGACGTGCGATAGGTGGGGTACTTCGAGGTGTTCCGCGCGGTCCTGGCGGAGTACGGGGAGCGGTGGCGGGTGTACGAGACCATGCGCGGCAAGCTCCCATCGGAGGCAAGTTCTGTTTACAGCACTACCTATCATCTTTTCAATTGTGATGGGCTGCTTCGATGCGCACATGGGACCAAGAAACCATAACTTCATATTGCAGATTGTGGATTCACTGCGATGACTATGTTTTGTTCTTTTTTCAGGAGGGTAGTGTAAAAGAGTTCAGTAACCTGATTGCAGGTGCGACTATAGCTATTGGTCATGCAGTGTCGCAAGGCTTGACTATTCAGGGACTGGAGTAATTTCAAGAGTATGTTATTTTCTGGTTAATGCTTAAGACGCGCGTCACTCCGCATACTTGTATTAATTGATGGTTGACATAACATTTTTTGTTTTGTTTTACTACCATTGCTTCTATCTAATATTACTATTTTTTAATCTTTATCTTCAGAGTGTTTAGGGTCAACGCCAAAGGGATGGTCTGCACGCAGAGGATGGTGAGCACCAAATGGAGGGTCTGCCCGACGTCCTCGTTTGAAACTGAAGCCTTGAACTTCTGAAGTCCTATAGAACAAACAGTTAGGAAACTGAAACTATTGATGTTTTCTAAGAGAGCTGAATTAGAACCACTCTGTGAGTCCTTTTTGTTGCGCTTATAACAGGTTTGTGAATGCTGCACTTATCACAGATTTGTGAATGAAGAATGTCTGTAAAATGAGTTTTTAATCGATGTCAGAGCAGTGAATGAATGTTTTGTGGAATTTGTGGTTTCATACTTCACTTTTGGAATGCTACATGATTCTGGAATTCATCTTCCATGTATCTAAATTTACATTATAGCAGCTAGCAAGCACAAATATTGGACCATAATTTGCAAGCAGTATGATTATTCAGTTGTACTGAAAAATCCATCTTCAGATGTTCCACGAGAAGCTGAAATCCGTTGAATCGTGCAAGACATGGATTTGGAGCCCTGATGTGCTTAGCAACTGTTCCACCGGGCTTCATTTCCCTTCAGAACAACAGGAGGACTCTGAGGTATCATCAGTTACACTGAGTTTCTATTGCTCTGATGATACTTACACCTATCTGAACTGACCGCAATCACATCCCGTTGTTGCAGCTGATGTGCTTAGCAACTGTTCCACCGAAGTTAATTTCTTTATTTGCAGCAGACGTATAGAGAGAATTGCGCTCATGGAGTGGGCCACACTTACCCCAGAAACGAGACCAAACCTATTCTGCCAGTGCCAGAGCTATTGTACATCCACAAGACCAACTGAAATAAGCATGCATATACTGTAAACAGTTTATGCTAGAGAGTCTAACACTTATTTTTCCTGTTCTGTAGTCCCACTGTACTTATTTTATTCCACTCTAAGTGGTACATCGTGTTACATTTAGATCGAGACCAGGAGGATCTTCTGAAAGTTCAGCATGTTAATTTTGAAGGCCTTGATTGCATTGCCTAAATATCTAATAATGTTCATGTTCTGTTATTTTAGGCCACAGCAGCAGGGAAATTAAAGCTCATGGATGGCTCCAATTAAACTCGGTGAGCTCTTGGTGGTCGACCCTGAGTAACCTCGCTGCCGTCTGCAACTCCGCCAATTTCGGTGCCGAATCTGAGCCGGAGATGAAGAGGAGGATGTACCCCCATTAACGGCGATGCACGTTGCCAGCAAACTGTTCTTGTAGGAGACGGTGAGGATGACAGGTGACAGGTGTATTGGACGATGGATGATTTGTGATACCGACCAAGGACTTATTTTGTTTCCGTTTAAATTAGGTTAGGTTTTGTAAGGAGGAACTGGATACTAATGTGTCAGGGGATCTAGAAAACTGCACTTCCTGACGTGATGTATAACTTAGAATATGGATGTACGTCTATTTACATAAACACATTATTACATATTCTACTTATTGTGTTCATATTTTTCACAAGATGACAGTTTGTTATTTTGAGAATTCCAGTGAATACCCACCCAGCTGCATTTCCTGATTTGGATGTGTAACTCAGAAAATGGATACATATCCTGATCCATTTGCATAGGGTAAAAGAACATAACTACATATGGTACTTATATTGCCTGATCTGTTCCTACCTCCAGCAATGTTGTTTCTCTTTTGTCAATATCTTCCATTGTTGTTTTCTAAAGATTCAGTGAATGTTACTATATCTACGTGATGTATTTTTTAATCTGAACTCACTTTAAGTGTACGTGATGTCCACTGTGAGGATTCACTGAATAATCTACCGCTGATCAGAGCTGAATGTTACCGTGAAACATGACGGATGACTCTGTTAAGGATGATGATGGAGTCACATCCAGTTATGCTTCTGCATCTGTTTTTGTTGTCTTGGGGTTCAGTAAACGGCTCATAATAAAAAGACCAGGCTGAGCTGCAGCGTGCAGGTCAAAACTAGCTAATTAATTTGTCACCGTGATGCTATTTCTCTGGTACATCTTACAAGCTGATTCCTATGGTAAACAAGTTGTCATTCTCGTGATATTTCTCTGGTACATCATCCAAAGCTGATTTCAATGGTACATCTTGTGAGTTGAGGGTACGATCTTGGAAATATGCTAATTATGTTTGCATCTTTGTCCAGGTAAGTTGAGCCAGACAAGAAGGGCTGAAATTGGAAATAATCGCAGTTGTGATTGCAAGAAAATTATTAGGTTTTTAGTCGGCGAAGGATTACAAATATTACAAACTCTTGATGATATTTTTGACATGACATGTACAATTAATGTCATGTGTATCATGGGTAATGCCGTAAAAAATCGTTTTGCTCCGTGGCAACGCACGGGCATTTAGCTAGTTAGGGTACGAGTCCGGCTCGGTCACCCTCACGCGTCGCGGCGGGCAATATATAAGCACGCATTACCGCACGATTCTAAGCACCACATACGAAAAGATCGATCGAGAGGGAGAACACAAGGAGCTTAGAGAAACCCGTCGATCAAAGAAAACCAAAGCATGAGCAACCGATTCACCATCACAGAGGCCGCCGACAGCAATCTCTCGGCCCCGACCGTCACCAACATGACCGTCACCTCCACGGAGTCCGCCTCCGGCTCCCACATGTTCAATCTCAAGGGCTACACCAACACCCAGATCCCACGTTACCTGTCGATCGAGTCCGATCGTTTTCGGGCAGGCGGAAACAGCTGGCGCATCATCTTCTACCCAACGCGATCATATCCGAGTTCGGTCTCTTTCGAGCTCAAGCTCATGCGCGGCTACGGCAGACCACCTGATCGTGTCATTACCCGCTTCACTCTGCTCCCTCGCGATGGCGGCGAGCCACTCACTCTCACTCGCACCTTTGAACATGATTATTTGCGGGACTCCATAAAATTAATGGACATGGACAGGAACCAGTTTGAGAAGTATGTTGGAGATGATGATTCTTTCGCCGTCCAATGTGATGTCCGTACCATCAATATATCGGTTGTGAACGACCGGCGTGACCCGTGGAAATACTTGATCCGCATAATATGTTGTTGTATTGCCATCACCCTCGTGGGGATTTTATATAGGGGAGGATTTCTTCTTTTATGGTAGCTAAAATTCTGGTTCCTTATTTGGCCTTGTAAAAACATTCTTCTCTATTCGACACTTGGTGTAAATTTCTTTCTTAATATGACATCGCCGTTCATTCCGTTACTTATTCCAGTCACTTTTATTTTGCTTGAACCAAAATACGCATGTCCTCAGGATGACTCCAACGGGCCGACGCAAACGGATGCGCGTTTGGTCCGCGTTTTATCCGTTTGCGTCAGCAAACGGACATGACCAGTCCGCCACTGTCCGCCCTTGGTGGCAGTGCGCCCAACGGCCCGACGCATTGAGTCCGCCCGGCAATTTTTTTTAGCTAAACAGGCCATATATGGGCCTTTTTCATTCATATATAGGGGGTGGCCACAAACGGCCTTTTTACATAATATTTTTAAACAAAAATATATAAAAACTAGAATATTTGCCCTTCGCGGGCTTCTACTCCTCTTCGTCATCCCCATCGAGGATGACATAGTCCGGCTGCTTCCAGAGGTGTGTCGATGGTCTGCCTCGCGGTGGGACGACGGCCGGCGGCGTGAGCGGCTGCTCCTGCACCTGCTCCTGCGCCTGCTCTGGGACCTCCCAGTCGCCGCCATTGAAGACCCAGCGCTGCCCTAACAGGCCTTGTAACATCCCAAATTAATAATAAGAATTAACAAGACCCAAAATTCAGAACCAACAAAAACTTTTTGAATTATTTCACTAATGATTGTGTTTTCCTTTATATTGCTATGTTTGACCTTGTGTGACTTGTGTTGACTGGTATGTTGTGTATGTAACTTGTTTGTTTTGAATGCATCATCCTTGTGATTGCTGTGATCTTGATCTTGTGGTGTTGTTGATATTGTGTGTTGTTTGCTTGTGAGGATAAATTCCTCAACTATGCTTAACATTAAGATAAACCACCCCTGACAACAATATTGGAATGTGATTTGAATAAACACAAACCCTTTGGAATTATCCACACTTAAGTTAAATTCCTAAGTTGGGAAATAACTTTGATAAAAGTTCCCTCCCTGTCTATTCCTCCCTTCCATGGAAACAATTATATTTTCTTTATCAAAATTCTAGGAGTGAGATGAAAGAATAATCATCTCAACTTCATATCACTCCCTCCTCAAGTAAATGTGCTTTGTCATTTAAAACAAACCCAAACCCCTCAGAGTATTCAACAAATGGAAATTAAGATTTTGAATTAAAGGAAGGATCTCAATAAATTATTTTCTCTCCCCAAATTCTCTATTTCCTCAAAACAAAGGTTTTCTCTATGAAAATAAAACTTATTTGAAGTTATCATATTTGTCAAAAAGGTTCCAAAAGTTCAAAACCATATTTTATCACTGGTTTTAAATATTAAAGGAGTATCAAATTATTAATTTCCAAAAATGATTTATTTAAACTCTATGAACAAATATTGCGCAAAACATTTTATTTTGTAAAACCAATTTTTGTGGAGCTTCCTCATATATATGGGAGGCTACATGAATTTTCTCTAATTTTTGTAAAATGTTTAAGCACCTCAATTAAATTCCGGAAACCCTACTGGTTTTGAAAAGGAAATAAAAGGATTAGACGAGGACCTATCGGTGAGAGGAGAAAGAAGTTCAGGGGGCGTTTTGCAATTCCTCGTTGACCTCCTGTAGCAGCGGCACGGCGCCGTGCCCCTCACGCCGGCGTTGCCGTGGTCGCCCCTTGCCGTGCACCTCTCCCTCGCGAAGCCTGGCCTCTGACTGCTCTGCTCTCCCCCTTCACCTCAGCTCTGCACCCGGGACAGCCGTGGCACCTCCCGCACGCTGCCGTGCCCACGTCGCCGTGTTCGCACGCTGCCGTGCTCCTCCCGTCGTCAATGCCGTGGCCCCCTCCCTCCTTGCTGCGGAGGAGAAGATAAGAACCACCCCACGCCACCCTTTGCTCCCCAGCCCACTCTTTTCCTCCACTCTCCCCCTCTCTCATTTTCCTCCATGAACACGAACCCCGGCCGAAGCCGCCGACGCGCCCCGCCGGCGAGAGAGGCCTCCCCGACCAAATCCAAGCCTACCAAAAGCCGTACCGCGTCATCCTCTCTCTCTCCATGCGAGGAATCGCAGATTGGGGCCCGGGATCGCCGTTGTCGTCCTCAACTCCGTCCTCCCCGGCCGCGGCTTGTCGAGCAAGCTCGCGAGCAGCTCAGCCCACCATTCTTCGCCATTATTGCATCCATGTGTTCCCCTTGCCGTGCTCTTCCTCACGAACATCCCCATCTCCTTTTAGGTCGCCGGAGCCGCCGATGCCGTCGCCGCCGTGCTCCTGCCTCGCCTTGCTCTGTTCTGTGCGACGCGAGGAAGAAGAAGCCCGGTACCGTTTCGCCCGCGCACATGGGCCGCAAGCTGGGCCTCCCCCCCGTGTTGCTCAGCCCAAATCCCGCCAGCTCTAGTGCCAGATCCAGCCCGCTAATTTTTTTTTCTCTAGGTTGTTTATTTATTTCCTTATAGGTCTATTTCTGGACCTTTAGTTTAAATCCATTTAAAATAGTTTTAGTTTGATTCTGGCCAAACCAAAAATCACAGTAGTAATGTTATAAGTTTAGAGACGTGTGCAACTTGCAAATCTGAAAAATATGAATTATTGTAGGTTTGATAAATGTTTTCTTATCACTGATCTGAAACACTGTTTTCTTAATAACTTGAGTTTGGTTACTCAAAAATTTGTGAATCAAAATGTTTTAGAAAGCTCTTCACATTACCTTTCAGTAGAAATTGGTCTCATGTGTTTTGGATGTTTAAAACAAAAGTTCTATTGATTCTTGTAAACACACCAGTAGCACTTTCATGATTTTTGTAGATTTTTGTGAAATGATTTTTGGAGTAAATCCAATTGGATTGTCTTCTATATGTATAGGAGAACATATACCTAGCATGGCATGATTGTTTGATGTACAGAACTCCCTAGGTGCAATTTTTAGTAAAAGTGCTGTTCTGCCACTAATAAAAATGAATTAGATAAATTGCTTTTAGTTAGGAAATTGTGGGTTGTGCTTATTGTTGATTGTTGTGGTACTGCCACTTGTGTGTTACTGATCCTTAACATGTTAAAATATGTTAGTACTGTTAGTAACCTGTGCTATGATTGTTTATTTTGTTGTTAGATTAGTTTTGTGTGAATACATTTTTAAATATGGCTAGAATGAATCTTATAAAGAGTATCTTTAACACTAAATAATTCCATATCTCAAGATTCATGTGTCCCAAATAAATCAAACTAAAATGTTCTGGAAAGATTAGGAAATTGTTAATCCAACATAAGTGGTTTCATCTCATTTAGGTTAATAATAAAAGTACCCTCTTTAAAATGCCACAAGAGGTTTAAAACACCATATGAATTGTTTCTGGAGTTATATTGGTCCAAATGACATGAAACCAATTTTGTTAGCTTAGCACTGCCATCCTTTAGCTCCCCTAATTTTGGTAGATTTAATTGAGCATTATTAATTAATTGGCATTAGATTAAATATTAGAAAACCTTTCTGGACTAAAACAATTATAAAAAAATAATGGTTAATCCAAATGGGTTAGGACCAATTTTGTTAGGTCACATTTAGTCAAGGTTAGATGCCCCTAAAAGGATTTGATTTTTGGATAAAAATAACTTGAGTTGTAGCAAAAACTTGATTAAATAGTTTCTGTAATAAAACAATTGTGTAGGGAGTTTAATAACTCCAAATGAATCAAACCCAATTGTGTGGTCTTCTACACATCAGTAGCTTTCTGTAGAAATTTAGTTTGTATTTTTGTGACCAACAGAACCCAAGTTATGCAATTAAACATGCACCACTAATTTCTGCCATATTTAAGGCCTAATTAAATAATAGTCAATCCAATTAAATTGAAATCAAATTGTGTTGCTTTGTGTGTGCAGTAGCTGTGTGTGATGCTTGAGAGTTGTTGTGATGCTTGATTGAGTAGTTTAGTAGTTGTAGGTATTGCTTGTTCATGTTAATGTCTTCACCTTCACTTGGTGAGATATTTTGGTTTACAGATAACTTTTGTCTGAAGTATTTCCTATTTAAATAAAGATGCTTAATCACAACTTTAACCATATCCTTATAAACATGAGTAGCGTGGTGATTGCCCAACTTGTTTGTTAAATGATAGTCTTCCCTCTTGATTGTGTTTGTTAGTATTGCTTGATGCTGTTGTTGGAGTGTCCTACTGTGTGTTGATTGTGTTTTTTTTTTTTGCGACGCTAGATATAAACGTTACCGGGGGATCGTTGGAAAGGATTTATTGAAGAAGGGTCGGAGTTTATTTCTTTGATCAGTGAGAAGAAGTCCAGGGACATCATGCTGAAATCAGGCAAGCTACTTCACTGAGCTTGCATCTATATACATCTATTTTGATTACCTGTTTTACTATAAATAGCATAAATGATTTATGTGGTGTTTGCCACGAAAGCTATGATTTTGAAAACCCTTTTCCAAAATACAAGTATAATTATTGAGACACCCGACATAGAGGTGTCAGTGGTTTACGAGGATTTCGAAGTGAATTTGTTTTACTCCAAATCCTTCTATGAAAATCTTTTTGGTGGGATTACGAACCACCCAAGTTTTGGTTAAAAATATTTTGCTAAGAAAATTGGAAATGATTGTGAAAACCTTTTCAAAAGTTTATGAAAAACTATTTTGTCACTCTATGTAGAGATATCAGTTGTTTATATAAAACTATGGGAAAAACATTGTTTATTCAAAACTCCTTTGAAAATCCTTGGATGAATTATGGTATACCGGGATGTCGGTATGGAAGTGGAGAAGTGAAGTGTGGTGATGTTTATGAAAAATGCACATTGTGTCTTTGTACCATGACTACCAGCCGAAAATCTGTGCGACCACATTTACCCACATATGGGAAAGGGCGTAGTCATATAATTTGCTCGTGTTAGTACTGGATGCCTCAACAACGAGGATGACCTCGTTCCATGAGGGGATGGTTTGGTGACCTGCCCCTGACCTGGGTCCTCTTAAAAGAAGTCTACCGGAAGCCGGTATGAGCGTAAAGAAGAAAGAGGATTGAAGGGCTCCCTTGGGTCCGCCGGGCAGAACTACGAAGTCCTCACACTTAGTTTCCGACGGGCATGGATTTAAGTGTCGATGGAACCGGTTTCGTAGCGGTAGGATCCTATACTAGCATGAGCAAAGGACAGGCTATGGCCGGGAACTCAACTTCGCATACCTCTGGTATGGCGGGACGTGGCTGACACGATGAGTGACCGGATGGGTGTGGGAAAAGCGTGCTACCTCTGCAGAGGGTAAAACTATTCGAATAGCCGAGTCCTCGGATATGGACAGTTGGGAGGCTGTCCTAAGACCATGTGCAAGTTTTATAAAATATTGAGTTTTGAAAGGAAAATGAAGTGGAAAGGATTGCATACCTGTACCAATGAGTTGGTACGAGGTTGTGACGGGTTTGGGAACCATGATTTGGGATATGGTTGGTTACCGGAGGAGTTTCGGGGAAACAGCTAAAATGATGTCTTCTTAAAGGATAGTTGTAAAAATTCTTCTTACCCCTTTTTCAGAAAAGACTTTCTTTTAAGATGTTTCAAAGCTAAGTAAAAGTTTTCAAACTAAAACTAGTGCATACTCAAGTTGGGGTAGTTTGCGAGTACAATCAAATGTACTCATATTGGTTTCGTCCCTGGCTATTGTCTTAGCCAGATTCTAGAGAAGAGCAGATTAAGGAAGACGGTTTCGATGACGTCAGTGCGAACTAGGGCGCTTCCCAGTCAGTTGCTGCCTGTAGGGTTCTGGCAAATGACTTGGGCTCCACGTTGTTTGGTGATTTCCGCTGCAAGCACCTGATGAAGCTGATCACTTCCATCAAGTAAGTAAATAAATTCGGTATGTATGGATGTTCTTTGGTTACCAAGTTTAATTGTGCTTCAGCGACGCACTGATCATGGGATCGCTGATATGTAGGCACAAGGGTATTTCGGACAGTTAGTCCGGGGTCCCCACAGGCCTTCTGGTAGCGGAGGCGTCGGTGGCAGGTCCACGTCCATGGCCTGCCACCATGGTTGTGGTTCCTCCAGGACCGCCGCCTGCTGCGCCTGCAGGGCCGCCTCCTGCTCCCGGGCGACGTTGGCGAGGACAATGGCCCAGCGCTTGGCCTCGTCCTCGGTCATCTGCTTGCGCGAGGCCTCCTTCGTGGCCTCGAGCTCGGCGTCCTCGGGATCCACCTCCATCTTCACTTCCTGCGGCGGCGCAGACCCAATCCGCAGCGCGCGCGGCACTGGTGGTGCGTCCCGCCGCCGTGTGTGCGGTGGCGGTGACCAACGCCCAGATGGCGGCGTCGGAGCCCGCGTATAGAGGGCATGCCGCCGCAGGTCGTGCTCGTCGCGGAACCACTCCGCCCAGTTGCTAGACCTCGCCGCGTAGGCGGGATCGTTGAGGAGCTCGGCCGGGAGGCGGCGGCGGCGCTCAACCTCCAGATCCCGTGCCCGCTTGTTGGTCGGAATCGGAGGCACCGGGATCCGCTGCGGGTTCAGGTGCCAATGCTCGGGGAGCTTGACATCTGGCCACGGCAGCGGGGTTGCGTGGTCCCAGTACCACTGGCAATCCTCCTTGCGCACGTAGACGCGGTTGCGCACCTCGGCGCCCGGCGGCGCGAGCTCAAAGACGGCGGGGACCGGCTCCGGCTCCGGAGAAGATGGTGGCGTCAGGGAGGGAGCGTGGAAGCGGCGGCGGCCAGAGGAGGACCCCGCCTCGCCGTCGTTCTTGGCCTTGCCGAGCCCCGGCCATCGGAGCGGCATCGCGGCGAGCGAGGTGGCTAGGGTTTGCGGCGAGGCTAGGGTTTGGTCGCCGGAGAGGGTGAGTGGGCAGTGGAGTGGGTGGGGGTTGGCCGTCCCTATCCCCTGGCATTAAAAAGGACTGGGCCCCGCGCCGACGCATCGGTGGCCCAAATTTGGGCCAGGAATGCGTCGCGGCGGACCGAAAAACGGACCGCGGTCTGTTTGCGTCGCCCCGTTGGGCCGTGTTTTTGGCTCCAGCGTACAGGGACGGAGGCGCGCGGACTCGATGCGTCGCCCCGTTGGAGCCTCATATGCAATCGTGGAATAAAAGGAGATACAACTTCGCCACGCAACGCAGCTGGCGCGCAGGCTAGGGGAACGTCGGCGAGCGCGGAGTTGTGCATAGCCGGCTCTCTCTGCACCATCGAGGGCAACAGTGGTGCAATAGACCATGCTTCACATCCGGTACTGCTTTTTTTTCCGTGAAACAATTGGACGCTTAATGAATTAGGGGCAAGCAAAAGCGTCTTTGTAGGCCCCCGTTAACCCGAAAGCTGCTGCATCCTCCAGGTGGGCCGCGCTCCCGTCCGCAAGTGGGTCTGCCGCGCGTGCCACTACAAAAAGGCTTCCCTTTGCAAAGGGAAAAAACGGACGTTGCCAACGCGCCACGTGTAGGCATACGCGAGAGGGAGCGAAAAGAAACTCGAACACGGCAGGTGGCTGGTCCCCGCACATGCGCGTCGCGCGACCGTGGCGTGACGAAGCCGCCGGGCGTCCCGCGCATTGTACGCCCGTGCGCGTATGAAGACCCCGTGCGGTCGGCTGGTACAAGCCCCCGCGATGATCAGGTAGCTACTAGCTTGGTACAAGCCCCAGCGAACGATCAAGTAGCTACTAGCTTTTGCTGCTCCTAGTACAAGAAAAAATCAGTACGCAAGACAAAAGGGAAAAAATGGATGAACTATGTACAGAACAGTGTACAACTACATACAACAGCAGTATAAAATACGACTATAAAAAATAATGTACATCATGTTACAACTAAATATACATTCACGTTGCTACCGGATATACATAATACAACCACTCTGCTACTGGATGTATACGATACTACTGGATGTACAAACACGATGCTTCTGAATGTATATTATACAACTAGACAGACACAGATTGTACATACACATGTTGTACAACTAAACATACCATATTGTACAACTAGTGGGTTGTACAGACACAGGTTGTACAACTATACAGACACATGTTGTACAACTACGCAGACACAGTTTGTACAAATACAGATTGTACAACTAGACAGACACAAGTTGTACAAACACGGGTTGTACAACTATACAGGCACAGGTTGTACAACTACGCAGACAATTTGTACAGACACTGGTTGTACAACTACACAGACATATTGTACAACTATACATAACCGGAAGTATTAAAAAAAAGTTCGTCGAAACCTATCAACATGGGATCTAGTTTTGAAGATCTCGACGCGAGGAGCTCAAAAGTAAAAACGGTTCGTAATTTGGATAAACGGTTCTCAAGATATTTCGTTTTGAAGTTTCGATTTTGAAAAATAAAAGGGAAAAAGCTGCCCTCCCACCTCCCGTGTCCTTTTCTCTCTCCCGCTCCCCACTTTCAATATGGTTGTGACACTTGGCGAATATGCATGCAACTGTTGGTACCGCACGAAGGAGAATGCGACACTTGTCAACACGAAATGGTCCGCTGGGTTCCCTTTGCAAAGATAACCCTTTTTCTAGTGATTTCGGTCAGCCGCGGCAGCGAACTGCGCCTCCAGACCCGGCCCCGTAGCAGTCTGAGCAGGCCGAGGCCTGACCCGGCCTCCTCTGTCTCCAGCAGGATGGACGACGCCAACATCGGCCCAGCTCGTCCCCCGCACGACGCTGGTGCGCGGTCGGTAACAGCGTGCTGCTCGTCCGGCCCAAACGGGTGCCCAAGCACATCTCCTGTGTCCTGCTGAAAAGCGCCAGGTGCAGGAGAACCAGGGACCGAGGTCGCAGCAGCATCAGTAGGCAGCAAGCCCAGAGAAACACGTCGTATCCTCGTAACAATTTCAACTCCACGTGGAGTTTGTGGATTAGGGTTATACGGAGTTATTGCCACAGTGCTGTGCTGGATAGGCCTGTATGCCCGTGTTGTTTCTTTAGTTGACTCAAATATAAACCGTATTTCACATGAAAAAGAAAAAAAGAGTTGGCGTATGGGTGTTTATAAGAAGACGAGCAACTAGTAGAAAATAGGCCTTCCGTTCGGAGCTTTAGTCCCGGCCATGTTTGGAACCGGGACTAATGTGAGCATTAGTCCCGGTTCCAACGGCTAGGACGCCGCACGGCTTTAGTCCCGGGTCAAATGATACCAACCGGGACTAAAGGGGCTGTGGCAGGGTGGGACCGGTGCAAGCGGCAGGGTGGGACCGGTGCGAGCAGCAAGGTGGGACCGGTGCAAGCCCCTTTAGTCCCGGTTGGTCCCACCCTGCCGCAGCCCCTACCGGTCCCACCCTGCCGTAGCCCCGTTAGTCCCGGTTGGAGACACCAACTCGGACTAAAGCCGTCGTGTTTTTCATTTTTTTTTTCTATTTTTCATTTTATATGGAATAATTCATATCTTTAAATGTGTAAATCGAAATTTAACAAATAAAATGTCTCAATCGATTAGAAAAATGAGAGGAATCCAAATATGACAACTATATCATCTTTTGCATCATAAAAACTCATTTAACTAGGCGAAATTACATTTGAAAAATCGGCATAAACAAATTTAACTAGGCGAAATTAGGTAGAAATCAAGAAAATTCCTAATACTTGGGTATTATTCATAAAATGTGGATTACTCTTTGTGAAATTAGATGGGTGCCATTTTGAACCATATCTTTTTTGGAGGTTTCTTTACTTTAATTGATTTTTTCAAAAAGCGGTCATAATGGCCACCATGACTCTCATCGAAAGAGGTCAAATTTTCTAAAACTATCGATATTTCTGTGATATAACCACTAGTTGTATATCTTAAAATGATTTAAAAAAAAAATTCCGACCAAACTATCAAACACTTGTAGTTTAAATTTGGATTACTTTCGGAAAATCAGCATAAACTCATTTAACTAGGCGAAATTACATAGAAATTAAGAAAATTCCTAATACTTGGGGATTATCCATCAAATATGGACTACTCTTTATAAGAATTAGATGGGTGCCATTTTGCACCATATTTTTGTAGTTGGTTCACAACAAAAGTCATTTTTGCCACTTGGAAAAAGGAAAATGATATTTATAAAAATAATTTGAAAAATCTCTTCGGAACCATCGTTTCTTATACCAAGATACACCTATTTGTCAAATATAAAAACTTTATCACAAACTATGCCGTGGGAATGGTTATAACTTATTCATTTGGCTTGAAACTTATCGATGTTTATACATGATAGATCTTTTTGTGAAGATTGTTTTTGAATAATTTGTCAAAAATCAAGTTTATCATTTTTCATAGCAACTAGTACACATAAAAGGACTCCATGCCAGAGGATATCTTTTTTGAGTTTTTTTCACTTTATTTGATTTCTTTCAAAAAACGGTCAAAATGGCCACCATGACTATTCATCGAAAGAGGTCAAATTCTCTAAAACTATCGATGTTTCTGTGATATAATCACTAGTTGTGTATCTTAAAATGATTTAAAAAAATTCAGACCAAACTATCAAACACTTATAGTTCAAATTTGGATTACTTTCGGAAAATCAGCATAAACTCATTTAACTAGGCGAAATTAGATAGAAATTTAAAAAATCCTAATACTTGGGTATTATCCATCAAATGTGGACTACTCTTTGTGAGAATTAGATGGGTGCCATTTTGCACCATATTTTTTGTAGTTAGTTCACACAAAAAAGTCATTTTTGCCACTTAGAAAAAGGAAAATGATATTTATAAAAATAATTTGAAAAATCCCTTTGGAACCATTGTTTCCTATACCAAGATACACCTATTTATCGAATATGATAACTTTATCACAAACTATGCCATGAGAATGGTTATAACTTGGTCATTTGGATTGAAATTTATAGATCTTTATACATGATAGACCTTTTTGTAAAGATTGTTTTTGAAGAATTTGTCAAAAATCAAGTTTATCATTTTTTTTATAGCAACTAGTACACATAAAAGGACTCCATGCCAGAGGATGTCTTTTTTTTTGAGGTTTTTTCACTTTATTTGATGTCTTTCAAAAAAGGGTCAAAATGGCCACAATGACTATTCATCGAAAGAGGTCAAATTCTTTAAAACTATCGATGTTTCTGTGATATAACCACTAGTTGTATATCTTAAAATGATTTTTTAAAAAGAAATTCAGACCAAACTATCAAACACTTGTAGTTCAAATTTGGATTACTTTCAGAAAATCAACATAAACTCATTTAACTAGTGAAATTAGATAGAAATCAAGAAAATTCCTAATACTTGGGGATTATCCATCAAATGTGGACTACTCTTTATGAGAATTAGATGGGTGCCATTTTGCACCGTATTTTTGTACTTGGTTCACAATGAAGTCATTTTTGCCACTTAGAAAAAGGAAAATGATATTTATAAAAATAATTTGAAAATCCCTTCGGAACCAATGTTTCCTATGCCAAGATACACCTATTTATCGAATATGAGAATTTTATCGCAAACTATGCCTTGAGAATGGTTATAACTTGGTCATTTGGCTTGAAACTTATAGATGTTTATACATGATAGCAAGTTTATCGATATTTCTGTGACGCAAAAGATGATATGGATGGCATATTTGAATTCCTCTCATTTTTCTAATCGATTTAGACATTTTATTTGTCAAATTTCGATTTACGGATTTAAAGATATGAATTATTCCATATTAAATATTATTACATAATCACTGTTATTTATTCAAAAAATATTATTCCATAATCATTGTTATTTATTCAAATAAATTTTGAAAATTTAAACAATAAGAAGTGTAACATCATGACCTAGGGGTTAATATGATTGATAGGATACTAATATCAGTAAGTTCTAACTTCTCATTTGGAAGCTAATTTGGAAGGAACTCAAAAGTAAAGTGTGTTTGGGCTGGAGCATTTTGAGATGGGTGACCGAATGGGAAGTTTGAACAGGGTAAGTATTTTGACCTTAGATTAAATGTATAATTAGAAATTAAGTGTGTGACTAAGTAGAAAATTTTGGAATAGAATTAAGAATAGAATTAAAAAACTTCCCGGTTTTTGGAGCAACCGGGACTAAAAGGACGGGACTAGGCAAGGCTTACAAAGGTTCTTAGGTTACGGCTGGGAGCGTAAACCCACGGCCAATTGGTCTTGGATTATTTAGCCCTTAATCCTTCTTCATTTCCGAAGAGAGGTCAAGATCGGCTAGTCAAAGGCGACTGTGGTATGTCCTGGGCTAAATCCCACACCTGCCTTGGGCTCGAGCCCACCATCCAAACACACACACAAGTTAGCCAACACTTGGCCCTCTGAAGCTGGAGTCATAGGCGTCCGCTATCACGCCGGCTGACGCGTATGGTGACTGCTGCGTATATATCCCGGTGCGCAGGGTGGTCAGCTGGCGGTATGGTACTAATTATGTTTGTTGCCACGGAAGCGATTTCGGCACTAGAGTGCCGTGGCGTTTGACCCAATAAAGAAAGAGGCCCATCGCATAGCACAAGTTAGCCAGCGCTAGGGGCCGTAATCGCTCTCGCCGGCCTTCATACGGGTCAGGCCTTTATAGGTAATTCGACTTAAAAAACTAACTTTCCCTAAAAAACTTAATAAACTGTCTTATACGATCACTTTACTAATTAAGAAAATAATTTCCCGGAACGCAAGTAGGGCAAGAAAGGAGAGCAAGGTTTTGTTTTATAAAAGAAGAAATAAGTATACTTCTTTTCCGAATCATCTCTTCTCATCAGTCTCCTAGATAAGATCCGGACTAAGTAACTTATTTTCACCGACAAAAATATTTCATCAGCTAAAGGCAGGACCGGGATCTTGATGAAATCAACTACTTTTGTTTTAAAAAAAGAGAATTTCTTTTACATTAAAAATTATCACGGTAACATGTTCATGTTTACAAGAAAGATAGTTTGCCTGTGTAAAAAAAAATATCCATGTGCTTAAATAATGTTCGTGCATTAAAAAATCATAAAATGATGTTTTTGTTTTACATAAAATGTTCATAGGTTTGAAAACGTGTTAACAGGGTTCAACAAATATGTCTACTGATTCAAAAAACTGTAAACAAATTAAAAAAAGGTCACGAGTTCGAGCACAGGCTAAAAAATTACTCAAAAAGTAGAAAAAAGAAACAAGAAAACATACATATGAAAAAAGTGAAAAGATGAAAACTGAAAAGACAAAGAAAAATGCCAATGGGCGGCCCATGTGGAGGACACTACGGGCGAGTCAGAGCCATCTTCTCACCCGAAGCCCATATATCCCAACATCGTGTCTTCTGCAACATATGGCAATGCGACGCAACTGAATTATGAAGCTTGGTGTTGTAGGGGAAAGAAAGAATAACCAGAAAATCTGAGTAAAGTCCCATTTTTTTCATATTGTGACGTGTCAGCCTTAAAATTTCAGTTTAGCCTATTTCTTCATGAGGAATTTATTCAATGTCACATGTGATCTACCAAGAAAATTGTCTCATGCTCCTCACATCATGAGGTTTATTGAAAACTTCACCATGCGTCTGTTTTTCCATATAACAACCAGCATAGGCCTTGACTGCAATCTCCAATAAGCGACCATCCCATAAACCGAAGCTAGGGAAGTAGAGTACAGTAAAAACGTTCTACTCAGACCAAATCAGAAAACCATCGCAGCACGAATCTCAAAGCCTGCCTGTTCCTGAAGGCTCGAGGCCTCTCCCGAGACCTCCAGCAGCTTCTAACCCCTTCCGCCATCCCCTTCCGCAAGAAAAGCTCCCCTTCAAAACCCACTCCATTCCGCACCTCCTCCTCATCCTGTCCTGTCCACCACAAGAATCCAAAGTCTCAGAGCAGAGAAGAGAGGAGAGAGAGAAACGGATCCATGGCTTCCGCCGTCGCTTCCAAGGGTCCCGCCATGGCCGGCCTCCTCAAGAAGCTGTTCGCCGAGCCGTCGGCATCCAGCGCGCTCCACCCGGCCTCCCTCACCGCCGCCCGACGCCTCTTCAACACCAAGGGCTCGGAGGTCCGCTGCTACGACGACGACGACGACACCAGCGGCGAGAGCGAGAGCGAGAGCGAGTACGAGGATGCCGCCGTCGGCCACCGCTGCCGCGCCCGCAATTTCACCGTGCCCAGCTTCTTCTCCCAGGGTACGCGTCCTCGTTGCTTGTCCGCCGTCGCGTTTTTGTTATTTTTGCGTCGTTCGTGTGAAAGTTGTGGCCTTGTGTGGATAAATCAAGCTGGGTGCTTTGTGCTGTTGTTAATTTTCCAGACGTGCTCGACCGTTTCGGCGCGCCGACGAGCCTGGGCCGGCTGCTGGCTCTGATGGAGGACGCGGCGTCCGGAGGCCTCTCCTCCGCGGCGGCGTCGGCTCCTGGGCGCGGGTGGCCGGTGGCGAAGGAGGACGACGACGCGCTGTACCTGAAGGTGGCGATGCCGGGGCTGGGGAAGGAGCACGTCAAGGTGTGGGCGGAGCAGAACAGCCTGATGATCAAGGGCGAGGGCGAGAAGGAGCCCTGGGACGGCGACAAGGGCGACGCGGCCGTGCCGAGGTACAGCCGCCGCATCGAGCTCGCCGCCGACGCGTTCAAGATGGACAAGATCAAGGCTGAGATGAAGAACGGCGTGCTCAGGGTCACCGTGCCCAAGGTCAAGGACGAGGAGCGCAAGGACGTCTTCCAGGTGACCATCGAGTAGGGAGACGAGTCCAGTAGCCGTAATCGTAGTAGTAGTTGCAGTACTTCTGATGGAGAGGGAGAGACGCCTTGTTGATGTGGTGATGTCTGGTGTCTTCGTTGTCCTGTTTTGCTTCTCTGATCGTCCTTAAGCGTAGTTTCTGATCGAGATGGTGGTGAAGTTGATCGTGAACCCTGTTAATTTCGCCTTGATGGGATGTTTTGGTGGTGAAATTGGTCACGAACCTTGTTGATTTCGTTATGATGAACTGCTTTGATGGTGAAATTGGTGATGAAATTTGTTGATTTCCTAATGCTTTAGTGGCAAATGGTAATACTGGTCGATGGTTGTTGGTCACTGTTATGTGAAATTCTTGAGTTTATCCTGTGTATTAGTTCTTGGAATAACAGCAACTGTACCAGCCTGTAGTTGTAGCGTTTTCATGATTACAATCATCATATGGTGGGGGTGAAATTGGTGTGTGAACTTCGTTTTCCTCTTGAGTTTTGCCAATTGGAACTCTTTGGTGGTGAATTTTGTCATCAACTTTGTTGATTTTCTGAAATTCGACGTGATGAACTGCTTTGGTAGTGGGTAGGCAATTACTGATCAATGTTTTTTTTTCAGTGCTCCCTCAATTGGCGTGTATCCTCTGTTTCACTTCTTGGAAGAACACAACTGTTCTCCATTGTAGCTGTAGAATTTACATATACAATCTATTTCCTGTTGTGTTGATTGTTTATCTTCATGTTCTTGATGACAAAAGGAACAGATTGCAAGGAAAGCAACCACACCACAAAGCACGAAACAATTTTTTCGTCCTGCTCATCACTTCACGTACAAGTAATTAAGAAAGAAACCAGAAGGCAGTACATGTTAGTGCAATATACTTCCCAGTGTAATGCTGTATAGTTCCTCCTGCAAGGCTGCAAGCTCGCTCATTCACTCAAAATGCCAATGAACTCGGAAGTCGTTAAGGAGTACACTGCGAGCAAATCGACATAATCATCTATATTACAGATGCAGATAGATCTAATCCCTGTACAGATGTGCTCTCATCCTCATGCTGCCAACTTTAAGCAGAAACTATCCTTACTGAGTGTTAGTTAGCATTAAGATGTTTCAGCTATTACTCTTCTCTTCATTATTGGTCATACTTACAGGTGCTAATTGAAAAGCCGAGACTACATCTAAACCACTGCACATCAGTTCTGAACATGACCACGCTGTCTTCTTTTGATTCTTTGATACATTGGCAATTTATTATACGAAGAGAGCTGGTAGCTAAACTTTTTAGAAATTCAAAAAAGTGGTCAAAAAAAATTACGCTTTAAGATGACCAAGTATTTTACTCCTGTAGAAACTTTGCCACAAAATGATTTTCATTGATTTCTGGGCAAAAAAGACACATGTCTCACTGAGTGTTGCCAGAATCTTAACGGAAAAACACGACTATAGCATGTGTATAGCGCTTTTTTTGGCAACTCTTTGACCTTGTACGGGTGCAATACTTGACTATATTTACCTCACTGAAAATTTCGGAATTTGTTGAACTTTTTTGAATTACTAATTTTTTGTGATATTGGGTGAGCTGGTACACCAAAGGCACAACGTATTTTTGCTGTAACATTGTGTTACTTCATATTAGTGTGCACCGTCCTCCAATAGAGATTTCCTGCATCGGAGTTCCGGTGCTCCCTCTACTTAAAAAAAATTGAAAAATATATGTAAAAGTTTCAAAAAACTATGAAAAAATCATGCATATTCTCCAGTGATGTATCCTATATACTTGCAAAATCACAAAACAAAATATTTTGTCTTCTGACCCACACAAAAATGATAAGTTTACAGTTCTGATTATGGTTAACAATGCATAGTTTCAAATTTCTAAATTTCGCCTTCTTGTGTATACTATAATATATTAAGATTTTGCATTCTTGTAGCATACATCACTGAAAACATGCATGACTATTTTCTGATTTTTCTTAAACTTCTAAATATAATGTTTGAATTTTTAAAATTAAAAAGATCACTCGAGTTCGAGAGTAAAAACCACTTTCCGCCGTACTCTACTCTATGTTTATGGGGACAGTGAGCAAGAGCCGTGAATGCCGTTAACGCCGTGGTCGTGATAAGATGCTAACAGCAGAATCATCATTGGTTATATATAGTGACAGTGGCGGACGCAGCGCCCCTATTGCCCGGCGCTTGCCCGGGCTTCCGGCCGACCGGCGTAGTGTATTTGTACCATATTTACTGTTTGCCAGTTAAAAAAATATCATTATATGCCCTTAAATCTACTGTTTGCCCGGGCTTCAAAATATCCTAGGTCCGCCACTGTATAGTGATGAACAAAATGATGCTCTACGAAGTAAAGAAAAACCTGTCTTACTTAGTCGGTTGATAGTGATTTCCACAAAATTTGAAATTAGCATGTCCATGTTTCGAAAGTTCCGTCCGCCATTTCGTCAGCTGCTTTTTGTTTTGTTTTTTGAGATTTAATGCTGCGGCCTTTTATTCAACACCCATACAATCAACAGTCATCGAGTTCGCGATACAATTCGGATACACATGGAACCAAACCTTATTCAAATGAAGGCCGCACCCTTCCTTAGCTAAACTATGAGCGACAGCATTGGCAGTCCGCCTCACCCAACGAACCTTGTATTCTTCAAAGTTCCAGAGAGAGTTCTTGATAGCTTCAATCCTAGGCCATGCATGGACCTATCCTTCTCCTCCTTCATCAGTTTCGACACGACGGAAAGACTATCCGTCTCCAACACCACCTGCTTCAGCTGCTAAAGCAGTAAAGCACACATATGCTTCAGCATTTTTATTTCTCTCCAAAAAGAAACAGCAAAGCCGCCAAAAATAATTCAAACGCAAAGCCATTCGTAGGGTAATCTGGCCATTGCAAGTCTGAGCAGACCAGAAAACCACCGTCGTACCATCCATGGGCCATAGCCCATAGCACTGATCCTGCATCAACCAACACGAATCTCAAAGCCGTGGTACTCCTCTTCTGGAAGACTCGAGGCCTCGCCAGTGAACTCCAGAAGCTTCTAAACCCTTCCCCAGCCCGTTCCGCAAGAAAGCTCCCGCCTTCAAAAGCCCCCTCCATTCCCCACCTCCTCCTCATCCTGTCCAGTGTCCACCACAAGAATCCAAAATCACAGCAGAGAGAGAGAGATCCATGGCTGCCGCCGTCGCTTCCAAGGGTCCCGTAATGGCCAGCCTCCTCAAGAAGCTTCCGGCGTCCTCCGGCGCGCCCATGGCCTGCTACGCGCTCCGCCCCGCCTCCATCGCCGCCGCCCGCCGCCTCTTCAACACCAAGGGCTCGGAGGTCCGCTACTACGACGACGACACCAGCGGCGAGAGCGAGAGCGAGTACGAGGATGCCGACGCCGGCGACCGCCGCCGCGCCACCGTTCCCAGCTTCTTCTCGCAGGGTATGCGTCTGTCCTCCTTCACCTTTTTTTTCCTCGCGTCGTCCGTGTGAACGTTGTGTGGTAAATAAATCAGGGTTTTTTCTGCCGTTGTTGATTTTCCAGACGTGCTGGACTGGTTCGGCGCGCCGACGACCGTGGGCCGGCTACTGGGTCTGATGGAGGACGCGGCGTCCGGAGGCATCTCCTCCGCGGCGGCGTCGGCTCCTGGGCACGGGTGGCGGCGAGGAAGGAGGACGACGACGCGCTGTACCTGAAGGTGGCGATGCCGGGGCTGGGGAAGGAGCACGTGAAGGTGTCGGCGGAGAAGAACGGCCTGGTGATCAAGGGGGAGGGCGAGAAGGGACCCTGGGACGGTGACAAGGGCGACGCCGCTGCCGTGCCGAGGTACAGCCGCCGCATCGAGCTCACCACCGACGCGTTCAAGATGGACAAGATCAAGGCCGAGATGAAGAACGGCGTGCTCAGGGTCACCGTGCCCAAGGTGAAGAAGGAGGAGCGCAAGGACGTCTTCCAGGTGACGATCGAGTAAGGAGAGGGATGGATGGAGAGTAGTTGCAGTAGTCGTAATCGTAGTAGTAGAAGTAGCAGTGCTGATGGCCGGTGCGACTGGAGTTGAGAGACGCCTTGTTGATGCGGTGATGTCTGGTGTCTTCGTTGCCCTGTTTTGCTTCTCTGATCGTCCTTCTGCCTAGTTTCTGGTCGAGTGGTGGTGAAGTTGGTCGTGAACCCTGTTAATTTCGCCTTGATGGGCTGTTTTGGTGATGAAATTGGTCATGAACCTTGTTGATTTCGTTATGATGAACTGCTGTGATGGTGAAATGGTCATGAATTTTTTTTCCTCATGCTTTAGTCATAAATTGTGCTGATCGTTGTCTATTATTCACTGTTATGTGGAAATCTTGTTTTATCCTGTGATTTAATTCTTGGAAGAGAAATGTTCATTTTGGCTACCGCGTATGATCTGGTGTTATGGCAGTGGCGAAAATAATCATGAACTCTGTTGATTTTCATCAAGTCTGTTAGTTTCGTTATGATCAACTGCTTTTATGGTGAAATTGGTCATGAACTGTGTTGATTTCCTCATGCTTAAGTGGTAAATGGTACTGATCGTTGGCTGCTGCTCAATGTTGGGGAATTCTTGCGTTTATTTTGTGTACTACTTCATGAGGGACTGTCAACTGTTATCGTTGTAGTTATAGCGTTTTCATGATTACAATCATCATATGGTAGGGGTGAAATTTATGTGAACTCCGTTGATTTCTCAAGTTCGACTTGTGAACTGCTTTGGTGGGGAGTAGGCAGTTGCTGATAGATGGCTGTTGTTCAGTATGTTCCCCTGAACTGTTGCGTGTATCGTCTGTTTTACTTCTTGGAAGAACAACATCTCTTCTCCATTGTGCTGTAGCGTATATATGATCATCAGTGTTTACGAACGATATGGTGCGGAACAGCAAATATGCCGCGCTCTAATATGAATAGGGAGATTTGCTTAACTCCTGCTTTCTAATGTTCTTGGTGACAAACAGAACAGAACTGCAATATACAACGACCAAAGCTAATTTCTTTTTTGACACACTCCGTTTTTCACTTTACAATTTACATATATAGTAACAAAGGAATGAGGAATTGCATGGTATGTTAGTGCAAAATTTCCCAATGTACTGCTGTATAGTTCCTCCTTCAAACTCCCTCATTCACTCAAAAAGCCAAGAAACTCCGGAGGTCGTTAAGAAGTACCCAGCGAGTTTAACATGTGTCGAAACTCTGAGATGTTTCATCTATATTCCTCCTTATTTTGTGGTCTCACTTACAAGAGGCATTTAGTTACCACCAAGCTTAAAAATGCAGCTACGTCTAATCTGTTACAGATGTGCTCTCATCCTCATGCTGCCATTTTTTAGCAGAAACTATACTCGGTGAGTGTCAGCGTTAATATGTTTCAGCTACTACTCTTCTCTTCTTTATTGGTACTTACACGTGCTAATTGAGTAATACATACAATTTAAGGTCTTGCCTGATTATGGCGAGTTCATTTGACCATCTGTACACCCACTGAAAGAAGCATATCCTTCTCATACCGTAAATGCAAAGAAATATATGGTCGAAATGATTTCACCATTTCCACCAGTAGCTGAAATTGGTTGATAGTTTGATACTACTTGTCAGTACTTCTCTTAGTTTTACCGTGATGGATCTAAGATAAGGATTTGCATTTCCTAAAGCTTCATTTGGGGGAGCAAATCTAAGTGACTCAAAGGCCCCGCAGCGAAGGTTTTGAATATCCGGAGGTAGGAAGTTGTTTGCAAGGCGAGAATCTAACTCAGCAGCTCGAATAACCTGATACAGATCATTCATCAGACTAACAGTTCCAAATAGCTGCATCCTATATCTATAAATGATTAGTACGCAACTGCATAAGTGCAGTAGCTGTAGAAACTAACCTGACGGTGCAGCCATAGCGGAGAATCTCATCCTGATAATAATCTACTCCAGACCAACTTTTGAAGCGCGAAACTGATTTCGGTGCTTTCACCAATTCATTTGGTAAATTTTTCTCAACTTTCACATCGTTTACTAACGAATGTGAAAGTGTTTTTCATCAAAGACATCGGAAAAGTTGCTGATATTGGAAAAGAAAATGATCCTCTCAGTTTTGATCGGTTATGGGAATGGCTCAGAGCAAAAACCATCCTGTGTTCACTTTTGTCAAGCCAAAACGATTTCTTATCATGCTCAGAATTATGAGTCAAGTATTGAGTATGCTTGCAACTGCTACCATGTCAGTGATCTGCCACAAGAATAACACATCGGCGAAAAAAGGAAAGTATGTGTGATCTTGAATCTAAGTTGAACCTTCCCATTTTCGCAAAAAACAAAAAGTTGAACCTTCCCATGATTTAGTTGACGATTAATTTAATATAACAAGATATGTACACACATAACAGAAGAGAATACAATGACCACCTGTTTCCTCTTCCCTATCTTTCTCACATCACATCACACATTTGTTATGATAATTACTATGAACAGGAGAAACTTCCAACTTGAAAAAAAATGCAGTTTCAGTTTCAAGCCGCCTAAACAAAACCAACAAATCATGTCAATCCAAAAGCAGGCATTGACGTCAGTTATTTAACAAGCCATATGTTCAAAGAGGATGTATTCATTTTTTTTATAGCAAGTATCAACTGACAAATTAAGCCCTTTTATTTATTATTAAGTATACAACTTTCTTGGATGCCATAAACGAAAATACAAGATAGTTTCTGAAACTGATGGCACAAATGTCACAGATAGCACATTCAAATTAGCATTGTTTATAGTGACGAACAAAATAAAGCTCTTTTTTCGATTGAAGGAGCTTCTCGCCCCCGATTTCATTTCATGAAACGAAACCAATAAACAAGATTCAGGTTTATGTCCAGCACCCACACAGCCCAAACACATCTAACTTGCAACCTCCAGGCATCATTCCTAACTCTCCTCCTCTTATTACAGTTATTTTTTCTGACAGAAGATACACATGAATCCGGAACTATCACCAGGAATAAATCACTATCCAATTACAACCAGAAACATTACATAGAACAGCCCTACCAAATAGCTAACTCTCCAGCTCCAGCAACTTTTCTCAAGCATCATCCCTCAATGAGTCAATGCGCCTTATCATCAGAGCCCATCCCCTTCTCCTACTTTTAGAACGAAGGCACGAATTGCCCAGCTTTAAATTAATAAAGCCACAGCGGCTGATTACACAATGCTGAAAGAACAGCTTACAGGCCAACAAAGAACAAGAAAAAAGATTACAGAGAAACCCAGCTTGCTCTTCGGAGCCAATGTCTGTCGAGACTGACAGCACCAGGGAGAGCGCCGTGAAGCAGGCACACCACCAGGAACTCCTGCCTTCGTGCACCCTCTGCTCGTCGTCGCAGCATGACGATCGCCTCCACCTCCGAAGAAGAACCCTGTCTTCTTGCCTTGGATCGGAAGGCACCGCACCGTCAGGAGGCAGAGCAGCTCACTGAGCACGAAAGCACACAGACGATTTGCAAGAGAGATGAACCCAGCAAGGACACGTCTGCACGTACGCGAGCTAGACCTCGCCGCCGGCGCCGTCGAACCAACAAACGCAAGCTTTTGGCTGTGAACACACACCAAAGACACGGCACGAAGCCACCACGGGCACGCCATGAACCACCGCAGAACACCTTCCCCAACCCACGGCGGCGCCTCCAAGAAGGACGCGGCGCGAGAACGCCGCCGCCGCCCGATCCACCGGATCTAAGGTTTTCACCCGGGTGTAGGGGAAGGGGGCAGGGAGATGTACCTCGTCGTCGCCTCCAGGGAGGGGGCCGGCGTACAAGACGTCGCCGACGACGTGACCGGCCCGCAGTCAGGGATCTCTCCCGGTACAGAGCTCCCGACCCAGCCACCAAGTTGGCCACGAGATCCGGAGGGTCTCAGGCTAGCAGGGTGGCTCCTACGCGATTCGCGGCCGCCGCCTTCAGATCTGGCGCCGGAGTCCAAAGGGGCGACTCCACGCCGTGACCACGCACCACCGGCCCTTCACCGCCCGAGCGGGCAAGGGAGACGGTCCCCAGCACCAGCAAGCGCCCCCCACCGCCGAGGCCGACGCTGCCCTCCATCTCGCTCCAGAGCCGCCGCCCCGGCGTCCTCTGCCCCGCGCGCCCGCCCAACGCCGCTGCCCCGCTCGCCGGAACGTCGGCGAGAGCGCCCACCATGCCCTCCGCCTTTTGGCGGGCAGGGCGCCGCCACCGCCGCCGGCGCCGGCGGCGGCAGCGGCCGGGAGAATCCTAATCTAGGGTTTTCTGGGCTAGGGTTTGGTGGCCTCCGGAGTCGCCCGAGGGGGAGCGACCCGGGAGGCAGGGGGGAAAAACATTCCCCTTCTCCTACTGAAAATCTCAGCAGCCACCCGCAGCAACGCTTTTGCTCCTCTGCGTTGTAACTCACGGCTACTTCGGATATGTATATTAGCCCACAGGTTTAACCAATGAGCAGCTTTTTTCCATTACACAACTAGGGTCATATGAAAAAATCTTGTTAAAACACACAACATTTCTAGTTTTTCATAGCGACCCTGATATATTGTTGGTTAATTATGAATGCTCCCCACATAATCATATTGCCAACTTGCAGTAGTAACACTCTTGCACCAGCAGGAGTCCACCAAATTGCGTCAGAGATTACTAGCTTGCAGAACTCAAACCATGATCCATATGAGAGTATGAAACTTCACCAAGAAGTGATTACAACAAATCTTGAAATTAGCATATGTCCACGTTTCGGAAGTTCCCTTCACCAGCTACTAAAGCACACCTATGCTTCAGCATTTTTTTCTCTCCAAAAAGAAACAGCGTGGTGATCTGGCCGTTGCAAGTCTGAGCAGATAAGAAAACCAACGTCGTACCCTCTATGCGCCATGGCACATTGGCACTGATCCTGCATCAACCAACACGAATCTCAAAGCCGTGGTTCTGGAAGACTCGAGGCCTCGCCAGTGAACTCCAGAAGCTTCTAACCCCTTTGTTAAACGATAAGCTAGAAGTTGTTAGATTGATAGAGTTTGTTGTAAACGTATCGGTGTTGTTATAAACCGAACGTAGCTTTCGTGTGTATCAAGTTTAGATCGATACAGGTTGTTGTACGATCTCTGTAATCTCCTGTAATCTGTTTAGGGTTTACTCCCTATATATTAACACGGAACGTGGCCGAGGCAAAGGCACGCTTAACCCATCCAATCTACAATCTTCACATGGTATCAGAGCTTGCCCTCTCCACGTCCACCATGGCTAGCTCGAGCTCCTCCAACCCCTCCGTGTTCGCTGGTTCCCTCTTCACGCATCCGGTGACCGAGAAGCTCGGCAAGGGGAACCACATCCTGTGGAAGGCGCAGGTCCTCTCCGCAATCAGGGGAGCGCAGCTGGGACGGTTCATCGACAGCAAATCGCCCGTCCCGGCCATGGACGTTGAAGTCCAGCGCGGCGGCTTGACCGTCAAGGAGCCAAACTCTCTATACGGGCAATGGCTTGCCCAAGATCAGCAAGTGCTGCATTTTCTGCTGACTACCCTCTCGCGTGAAGTTCTTATGCAGGTTCACGCCGCTGTCAGCGCTTCTGAGCTGTGGGATGCGATCGCGGCGATCTACGCCTCGCGCACCCGAGCCCAGACCGTCAACATCCGCATCGCCCTCTCCACCACCCCGAAGGGCAACTCGTCCATCGCTGAGTACGTCGCCAAGATCAGGAGTCTGGCGGACGAGATGGCCGCGGCTGGGAAGAAGTTGGACGACGAGGAGATCGTGTCCTACATCCTCGCCGGCTTGGACGGCGACTACAACTCCATCGTGTCGGCGCTCTGCTCGCGCGTCGAACCAGTCACCGTGGGAGAGCTGTACGCCCAGCTTCTCAGCCACGAGCAGCGCCTGGAGCTTCTTCACGGAGCGGGCGCCCTCTCTGTAAACGCCGCATACCGCGGCGCCTATCAAGGCCGTGGTGGTGGAAACCACGGCAACTTCGGCCGTGGCGGCGGCAACCAAGGAGGTGGTGGCGGCCGTCCATACGGCTCATATGGAGGTGGCCACCAGCAAGGCCGTGGCAATGGAGGCCGCGGCGGCTACCAAGGCGGCGGTGGCCGTCAAGGTGGCAATGGAGGAGGCGGCGGGTACAACAACGGCAACAAGACCCGCTGCCAACTATGTGGCAAACTTGGCCACGAGTCCAAGAAGTGCTAGGAGCGCTTTAACCCGGACTTCCACGGGCCTCCGGAGAAGAGTGCCGGAGTAGCCTCCACGTCGGGCTCCTACGGCGCCGAGTCAAACCCGTGGCACATCGACACCGGCGCCACAGATCACATCACCGGCGACCATCCGTGACAAGTACTATGGGAACGAGCAAGTCCACACTGCCAGTGGGTCAGGTATGGACATTCATCATATTGGTCATTCTTTATTAAGTACCCCTGATCGCAATCTACATATCAAAAATATTCTTCATGTCCCGCAAGCGAAAAAGAGTCTTTTGTCAGCTCACAGACTTGCTAGAGATAATCATGCTTTTGTTGAAATTCACCCAAATTCCTTTCTTATTAAGGATCAGGCAACGAGGAAAACCCTTCTCCACGGCAGATGTAGAAGAGGTCTCTATCCACTTTCGTCCACAACATCAAGTCCAAGCAAGCATGTTTTTGGTGTCACCAAACCATCCTTGGAGAGGTGGCATGCGCGTCTAGGTCATCCTTCGTCGATCATCGTCAAGAAAATCATTAACAAAAATAATTTGTCTTGTTCAAGTTTGTCTGTTGATGACTCTGTTTGTGATGCCTGTCAAAAAGGCAAGAGTCATCAACTTCCCTATCCTAGGTCATCTAGTGAGTCAAAAGCTCCTTTAGAGCTCATTTTTTCCGATGTGTGGGGCCCTGCCCAAGAATCTGTTGGACGAAAGAAATATTATGTCAGTTTTATCGATGATTTTAGCAAGTTTACCTGGATCTACTTTCTTAAGTACAAATCTGAAGTGTTTCAAAAATTTCATGACTTTCAGAATCTTGTTGAGCGACAATTTGATAGGAAAATCCTTGCTATGCAAACTGACTGGGGTGGAGAGTATGAAAAACTCAACTCATTTTTTTACCAAAGTTGGTATTTCACATCATGTGTCGTGTCCCCATGCCCATCAGCAAAATGGGCCTGCTGAGCGCAAACATAGGCATATTGTAGAAGTTGGATTGTCTCTTCTTGCTCAAGCATCAATGCCTTTGAAATATTGGGATGAAGCTTTATTTTCTGCAACCTTTCTCATTAATCGCACTCCCACAAAAGTTCTTAATTTTGAGAGCCCATTAGAACGCTTGCTTCAAGAAAAACCTGATTATAATGCACTGCGCATTTTGGGTGTGCATGTTGGCCAAATTTGCGACCATATAATTCTCACAAACTTGAATTTCATTCGAAGCAATGTGCTTTTCTTGGTTATAGTCCTCTCCATAAAGGATTCCGTTGTCTTGATATATCTAGTGGTCGCATTTATATTTCCAGAGATGTTGTTTTTGATGAAACAATTTTTTCCCTTTCAAACACTCAATCCAAATGCCGGCGTTTGCCTTCGGTCAGAAATCCTTCTTTTACCATCGCATTTGTCTAATCCTTCTGATCAAGGGGGAAATAATATTGATGATCATATGATTAATGCTCCTAATTTTCCTGACCCTAACAGTTCAAATTTGGAGTTTTCTGGTGATTTTATGCAGCAGCAGGAAACACCTGGCACGGGACACGAGGACGATTCGGCTGACAGAGCTGATCCCGAGAGATCGCCTGAGCAGCGCAGGGGAGAATCTCCGACGCGCCAATCGCAACCCGACGCGTGGCCGCATCCGGACGAAGCCGGGTCGCCGTCACGAGGGTCGCAGACACCACGCACCCCTGGCCGGTCGTCGCGTGACACGCGTACAACGGCCCCATCACCAGCTCGGTCCACCGCTGACGTGGAGCCGCGCGAGAGGAGCTCTCCTTCGCATGGATCTGGATGCGCAGGAGGCCTGTCGACTGACGCAGACAGAGGAGCTGGATCCTCTGCGCCAAGTGCACCTGCACCCCTTCCTGTGCTGGAAACAAACCGATCACATACTCGATCAAGAAGTGGTATCTTTAAACCCTTTATTCCAACTGATGGAACTATTAGATATGGAAATTTTGTATCTACTGGTGAACCACATAATCTTCATGAAGCACTAGGTGATAAAAATTGGAAGGGTGCCATGGATATAGAATTTGATGCTCTCATGAAAAATAGGACTTGGCATCTAGTACCATCAAATGAAGGGAGGAATATAATAGATTGTAAATGGGTGTATAAGATAAAAAAGAAAGCAGATGGTAGCATAGATAGATATAAGGCTAGATTAGTAGCAAAAGGTTTTAAACAACACTACGGCATAGATTATGAGGACACCTTCAGTCTTGTAGTTAAAGCTGCTACTATCAGATTGGTTTTGTCTGTTGCTGTTTCCAGGGGATGGAGCCTACGCCAGTTGGACGTCCAGAATGCGTTCTTACACGGTGTTCTAGAGGAAGAAGTGTACATGCGGCAACCACCAGGATATGAAGATAAGAGCAAGCCGCATCACATTTGTAGATTGGACAAGGCTCTATATGGGCTAAAACAAGCGCCGCGTGCATGGTACTCAAGATTGAGCACGAAACTGCAACAACTTGGTTTCCAACCATCAAAAGGTGACACGTCTTTGTTCTTCTACAAGAAAGGGAATGTTACCATTTTTATGCTCATTTATGTTGATGATATAATTGTTGTGAGTTCTTCTAATGAAGCCACCACAACATTGCTTAGTGATTTGAGAAACGATTTTGCACTAAAAGATCTAGGAGATCTTCATTATTTTCTTGGCATAGAAGTGCGGAAGATGGGAGATGGTATATTGTTGACTCAAGAGAAGTATGCATCTGATGTTGTTCGGCGAGCTGTGATGAAAGATTGCAAGCCGGCCAGCACACCTATTTCCACCACCGAGAAGCTGTCCTTGCATGAAGGGGAGTTGTTGAATGCTGAAGACTCAACTCGGTACAGAAGTGTTGTGGGTGCCTTGCAGTACTTGACACTAACAAGGCCTGATATATCCTTTGCTGTTAATAAAGTATGTCAGTTTTTACATTCACCTACTTCTGTACACTGGACATCTGTGAAGCGGATACTAAGATACTTGAAGGGAAGTGTGGATACAGGACTAAAACTTAGCAAGTCATCTTCAACACTAGTCAGTGCTTTTTCAGATGCAGACTGGGCCGGATGTCCAGATGATAGGAGGTCTACGGGAGGCTTTGCTGTGTTCTTTGGGTCGAACCTGGTGTCATGGAGCGCCAGAAAGCAAGCCACAGTCTCGAGATCCAGTACGGAGGCAGAGTACAAGTCTCTTGCCAATGCAACGGCTGAGGTAATGTGGGTTGAAACTCTTCTGGATGAACTTGGTGTTGATCATCCTCAGCCGGCACGCTTGTGGTGTGACAATCTAGGTGCAACCTACCTCTCAGCTAATCCAGTATTTCATGCAAGAACAAAACACATTGAAATTGATTTTCACTTTGTGAGAGAGCGAGTGGCTCAGAAATTATTGGAGATAAGATTTATACCAACAGGAGATCAAGTAGCAGATGGGTTTACGAAACCGCTGCAAGTTGGACAACTTCGAGCTTTTAGAAGCAACCTCAATCTTGAAGCCTTTCGGTTGAGGGAGGATGTTAAACGATAAGCTAGAAGTTGTTAGATTGATAGAGTTTGTTGTAAACGTATCGGTGTTGTTATAAACCGAACGTAGCTTTCGTGTGTATCAAGTTTAGATCGATACAGGTTGTTGTACGATCTCTGTAATCTCCTGTAATCTGTTTAGGGTTTACTCCCTATATATTAACACGGAACGCGGCCGAGGCAAAGGCATGCTTAACCCATCCAATCTACAATCTTCACACCCTTCCCCCAGCCCGTTCCGCAAGAAAGCTCCCGCCTTCAAAAGCCCCTCCATTCCGCACCTCCTCCTCATCCTTTCCAGTGTCCACCACAAGAATCCAAAGTCAGCAGAGAAAGAGGAGAGAGAGAGAGAGATCCATGGCTGCCGTCGTCGCTTCCAAGGGTCCCGCCATGGCCAGCCTCCTCAAGAAGATGCCGGCGTCCTCCGGCGCGCCCATGGCCTGCTACGCGCTCCGCCCGGCCTCCCTCGCCGCCGCCTGCCGCCTCTTCAACACTAAGGGGTCGGAGGTCCGCTACTACGACGATGACGACACCAGCGGCGAGAGCGAGAGAGAGTCCGATGATGGCGATGCCGACGCCGGCGACCGCCGCCGCGGCTAGCAGTAGTAGTGCTGATGGCGAGCGGTGCGAGTGGAGTTGAGAGACGCCTTGTTGATGCGTGGTGATGTCTGGTGTCTTCGTTGCCCTGTTTTGCTTATCATGACAACGCGATCCCCACGGGACCGAATTTCATTACCAAATGATAACGAAATTACAGTGTACGACGGCATCCAAGCGCAGAAAACGGAAAGAAAAAAGAACACCCAGAAGCTCCGCCTACAGCGCGAGAACTGGGAAAGCAACCTACAGGTTTTCAGCTCCAGCAAACGGAAGTGCAAATCTATTTTACAGCGCCAACCATCAGCGCGCGCATACCAGCGCAGAAGAACCACCAACCACAGATAGGTAGCGAAACAGGTTACAAAAGCACAGAGGCGACAACTTGCAGCTCCACAGAAACTTCAGCATCATCACAGACGAGAAATCTTTCAGGTATGGGCACCACCATCTTGCCGAGGACCATCCAGCATTCTTGCGGTACTAGTATTTCCAGCGTACAGTGTAGAAGTGGCAAGGTTCAACAGCGTATCCGCACCCGTCCTCAGCGTCTCCTGATCTTCAGGATTGTGTAGACCTGCCCAGTATTTCAAGAATACACAGATATAACAAATTAGTTCATTAGGTTTTTTGATCAGCTTTCCTTCAAAGCACGCCTTATTACGGATCTTCCAAATGGCCCAGCATACTGCAGCCACCAGGGTAATCTGAACGTTCCTACTGACAGTAACGAATTTTGGAATCCACCAGAAAAATTGAGAAAAGGTGCCAGGGCGGGTAGGGGCTCCAATTGCAAGCGCAACAGCCGACCATACGTACTTAGCCGCAGAGCATGTGAAGAAAAGGTGGTGAATAGTCTCGTTCTCCTCACAGAACTGACATTTCACTGATCCCATCCAGTTCCTCTTCGCCAAGTTGTCCTTAGTAGCTATAGCATTGTGCCAGATAAGCCAAAGCCAAATTTTGATTTTTAAAGGAACCTTTGCTTTCCAAAGATGCCTAAAAGACCTGTCAATCCCATTACTGCTCAGAGAATGATACATGGACTTGACACTGAACTGGCCATTTTTGGTCCATTTCCAAACCGGCTTGTCCTTCTCCTCATTCAAAGCAACACCGCTGATTAGGTTCTGCAGTTCCCTCAACTGATTCTGTAAATGAGCAGGTAACCATCTTCTAAAAGTCAGACGCCATCTCAAGCCAGCAGCAGCAACTGTGATGTTAGCTTCATTGCAGATTTCCAACAGCTCAGGGAATTTATCTTTAAAAGACATCTGTCCACACCAAGCATCTTCCCAAAAATGGGTAGTCTGTCCATTACCCACCAGCATCTTTCTACCACAGAGATAAATTTCTCTAACATGCAACAAGTCCGACCAAAAGGCCGAATCAGAACTTCTATGTCTGGCAGCAAAAATACCTGCGCCACCAAGATACTTTTTCCTCATGAAATCTTGCCAAGGACCATCCCCTGTTTCCAAACGCCACCACCATTTGCATAACAAGCTAATGTTGAACAACCTCAGATTTTTGATTCCCAGTCCACCTTTCTTTTTGGGTTTGCATATCAAACTCCACTTAACCCAATGAATCTTTTTTTTACCTGTACCGCCAGCCCAGAGAAAGGACCTCATCTGCTTTTCCATCCCAACAATGTTAGATTTGTGGAACAGACGCAAAGCAAGCTGGTAAACTGCCGTGGTGGCAAGACAAGCATCAACTTTCGTGACTCTACCGCAATCGACATTGTGCCACCCATCCAGCCACCCATTTTGCCTCTGAATATGTCTTCAACAAAGTTTAACTCAGCCACCGTGATGCGTCTGGAACAAATTGGAGTGCCCAAGTATTTCAAGGGCCAAACTCCTTTTTGGCAATTAAACAGGTCAGAGTACTCCTGCAACTTTTCCTCATCTTCCAAAACCAACAAAACTTCAGTTTTTTCAAAGTTGATCTTCAGACCTGACATTGCCTCAAAGATGTATAGAAGGAGTTTTAAATTTCTAGCACCTTCTAGGTCGTCTTTCAACAAAAGGACCGTATCGTCTGCGTATTGTAAGATAGAGCAACCACCTTCCACCCATCTATCAGCCAGACCAGAAAATAGACCATTATCCCGAGCTAAGCAGACCATCTTCGAAAGGCAATTTGCAGCAATATTGAACAGAGTAGGAGCCAAGGGATCTCCTTGTCTAACTCCTTTAAAGCTTCCAAAATATGGACCTTTCTCGTCATTTACCTTCACACTCAAGGTACCGTTTGTTACAGTTTCCTTCAAGAGTTTTATCCAGTGTTCACTGAACCCTTTGTGCTTGCAGCAATCAAACAGAAAGTTCCAATTAACCTTATCATAGGCCTTCTCGAAATCAATTTTCAGAACTATACCTTGTTGTTTACAGACTTTGGAATCTCTCAGGATTTCATGAAGGAGCGAGATACTATCATGAATGTATCTCCCTCTAATGAACGCACTCTGACAAGGATGTATAATCTTTTGCATCACCTTTTCCATTCTATTCGTGAGCACTTTGGTTATAATCTTGAATAAGACCTGTAGAAGGCAGATCGGGCGAAATTTCTGTATAACTTCTGCATTATCACCTTTGGGAATCAAAGTAATGATTCCATACTTGATTCTATCCAGAGAGATCTTATGTTGATGAAAGTCACTAAAAATTCTCATCAGGTCCTGTTTGATAATCGGCCAACAGGTTTGGAAGAATTCAACAGGGAAACCGTCTTGACCTGCCGCTCTATTTTTCTCCATCTGCTCAACTACAACTTTAACTTCATCTTCCGAAAAGGCGGCATCCAACACATTGTTATCTTCCACAGATAGCTTTTCCTCGTCAGACCAAACATCAGGTCTCAACTTGACTGCCAGAATTTGAGCCGGACCAAACAAGTTTTTATAAAAGTCTGTAGCATGTTGTAAAAGCTGAGGCGTACCCTTGATGGTATCACTGCCATTTCGCAAGGAGAATATGGTTTTCTTTCTTTTGCGACCATTTGCAATCCTGTGAAAGTACTCTGTATTATTATCCCCCTGAAGAAGCCATCTCTCTGCAGATTTCTGTCGCCAATATTCTTCTTCTTGTTCAAATAATTCCATCAGATCATGTTGAATCACATTTCTCCTTCTCATTTGATCGGGTGACAAGAAGGAGATTTCTTCTTGAAGTTCAAGATCTTCTAACTCCAACACCAGAGATTTCTTCTTCTGCATAGCTTGCCCTCTAACATTTGCTCCCCAGCCCTTAAGATCTTTCTTCACATTTTTCAGCTTCTTCTGGAATAACTCTAGACTGTCTTTCGCCCTAACTGATTGGCACCAAACTTTTGATACTCTCAAAAGGAAAGCATCATTTTTAATCCATCTTTTATCAAACCTGAAATCTCTATTCTTTTTCTCTCTGCCTTCCATAGTATCCAGAATGATGGGACAGTGGTCAGAAACATCTCTCGAAAGTTTGTGAACAGTCACCAATGGGAAAAGAAGCAGTCACGAGACATCAGGAATCTGTCCAACTTCTCAAGTGTAGGAGAGGTTTGACTATTAGTCCAAGTAAAGTTCCTCCAGTCATATAGATCTCTCGCATTTCATAAGTATTAATGACAGCGTTAAACATATCCATCCATTTCCTGTTTGACACCGGCTTGTTTTTTTCCGCAGGTGATCTAATCAAGTTGAAATCACCCCCAATCAGCAAAGGCAGTGTTTGATTGCTGCAAATTTGACTCAACTCAGTCACAAAATCTTCTTTGTCAGCCTCTTGAGCAGCCCCATACACAATGACCATCACCCACTCCTTGTCAATCTTCAAATCTTTCAAAGTGACTTGGACAAAAAACCTGCTAATAACTGTATCCACAATATCGAACCTAGAGGCACGAAAACCTCCAAGGATGCCACCAGCTCTTCCAATCGAAGCTGACCATTTCCAGGAAAATTGATTCAAAGGATCAATTCTCCTGAAAAATGCGTCGGAATAATCCTTCTTAATTGTTTCCTGCAGACCAATGAAGTCCAACTCCTGTTCTTTGATAAAATCGACAGAAACACACTCATACCCTTCTTCCCCACCCCTCTGCAATTTAGAGAAGCACCTATCATAGATAGTTGGGTTTTTTTTCCTCACTCTAGATCCAGCAACAACACCACTGAAAGGGTGGTTGTTGTTTACCTTCACTGAGGCAGCACTACAACCAGACAGTGCTCCTCCATCCAATCTGCCGGAGCCAGAAGGTAAACCCTCCACCATGAGTTTACGAGCTACCCTGATCCCTTTTTTCCTGCTTTTTGAAATCACAGGAGTGAAACCATCTTTGTCTACCATTTCCTCACCCCAACCCAACAAAGCGACATGCATATTGTTCTCAGTTGCCTCTGTTTCCACCCTGGCTTCTTTAGCAACAATTTTATGTCTAGCAATTTCTAGATCTTTAATGAAATCAATTTTTTCGAGATTAAAAGAAGCAGGGTCTACTCCCATTTCTAGAGCTCTAGCATGAATATCATCAGCATCTAAAACAACAAAGGCATTATGGGATGTAAGATTAGTACCTTCTAAATTACGAGCAGCAGCTTGAGCCCTGGCCCTATCTTCCACCTTTTCATTGTTGTTATGTTGATTAGCAAGTCTCGAACTAGTTCTGGTTGGTATATATCTCCTCTCTCTCCGCCATGATGGTATCTCCAGCATCATCTTCATCAACTCCTGCATCTTCCTGAGTAGATTCCACTTTAGGCTGGGAGCCATCAATCTGAATTGTAACCTGCTCAGTAGCTACATCAGTAACCGGAAGAGATATCCCCACAGTAGGACTGTCAACAGTCGTTTCCCCTACTATCCCATCCTCGTTGTGTTCTGAATCACTGTCATCATAATCCACTTTCTCCTCAGAATCTTCGACTTCTTCAATCTCGTTATTCTCCTTAGAACAGCCATCTTCAGGAATAGGATCTAGCATGTTGTTATAGTGTTTGCTCAAAGTGTAGTGGTTGTCCGAGCTCGATCTCGCCAACTTTTTGACAAACTGACGGAACTCAGGATCAATATGTGGAGCACTGGGATCAATAAGATTATCATCTGAAGGGATTACATCTGGTACACACCCATTCTGTTGTTTCTGTGGCTCAGGCATTATCACACGAGCAGAAGCAACTCCCTGTTGAGTACCTTGACCCCCACCTGCAGAACTGAAGCAAGCTTTTACTTTGGCTGCAAAGGATGTAGAACTGGATGTAGAAACATCTTCATTATCAACCATTGCCTTTTTGCCTTTCTCCTAATCTTGCGAGCTAGAGTCCGTGGCATCTCTCTGCTGAGGATAAACAGAGGAGTGGCCATTACCCACCACTGGAGGAGCAGATAATGAACCGCCAGCTTCTCCACCATTACCACCTGTCCGTTGTCGTTTTGGAGTGTGCTGCTGCTGTTCTCCACCATCCTGATTAGAAACCACCGTCCCAAGATAGTTATTAGGGTTCACATTTGGATCAACCAGCTCTCTGGTGTATTGGAATTCATACAACCCATTATCTATTTCACCGATTCTAGTGTTTGGTACGAGCGCCACATCAACACATCCAATTTTAACACGTACAAAACCCATGTTTCTCAGGTAGTTTTTATCCAGCGCAAGAGGCTTCCCAATAAGGCTGGCAGCATAGTAAACGGTAGACTTGTTTCTGAATGTCATTGATATACCCTTGACCCTGAACCAGCACTCCTGTAGTCTTGCGATCGGCTGCACATCCCCAGCCCATTTCTTCAGTGTGATCACAGCTTCAGGAAGAGTTTTCATAAAGAACTTTCCAAAGTGAGCCAGCTCCTCGATGCACTGATTGTTGGGGAACCTCGTCATGTATTCCCTGTCTAAGATCGACTTCACATAAAAGCGCCAGTTAAACTTCCTAGATTCTGCCCACACTTGAAATTCGTGTTCAATGTCTCTACTGGTCACTGTCCCCTGTTCAACAGATATATGAGCATAGTTCAATTGTTCCAGCGGCTAGACTTCAGATTCAATAGCCAGGATCGAATAGAACCCTTGATCAAAATCTGAGCAACCAAAGAAAGAAGCCACATATTCCCACGGCTCTCGCTCCTGACAAACATAAATGTGATGATTCTTACCACAACATTCACAGCGAGTAATCCGAGTAGAAGTTAGATCAACCAAATTGTCCAATTGATTTGCAGGCACAGAACCGGGGCCAGTTGGAGGTGCAGAGGACCCCAACTGCGGTCCGGACTGGCTAACATTGGTCTCTGGGAGTCTAGAACTGGAGGGATCAATCACAGGTTGCAGACAAGGAGGGGCACTGGTATTGATCGACGGACTCACCGAGTTTATGATAGTCTTCTGTACAGCAGTATGAGTAGGAATATCAGACCTAGCAGAGATAGCAGTCGATTCAGAGCCTCTCGCTTGCATCTCTGGACGATGCGCCCATCTATCGCGATTGCGTTGCGCTTCTTCTTCTTCCTCCCTGCGCTTCAATTCCAGTAGCGCCCTTTCACGAGCCAATCTCTCTGAGTTCCGCGATGCATCTGCACGGCGTCTCTCAACATCCAGGCAGCGTCTGTCCTCAGTACGTCTCCTCTCTTCAGACCTCCGCCTTTCATCCTCCTCTCTGCGTCTGTCTTCCTCCCTCCTCCAATCTTCTTCACGGCTTCTCTGCTCGCCCCACCGACGAGCATCTTCTCTTCGCTCTGTTTCTGGATCCTGTCGTGGACGATAGCCGTATGGGGGAGGCCTTGGGTAGTTACGCGGTGGCGACCGCCGCTGGGAGCCGAACCTTCTGTTCATCGGAGGGGACGCCGCAACCTGCGCAAACGAGCGCTGGTCACCCGACAGAAGGCCGCACCACCGTGGCGCAGCAGCGGCGGCAGGCGGCGGCGATTTGGGTGGTGGTGGGATGAACACGACACGACAGAATCCCGATCTAGGGTTTGCTCTGAAATTTGACACGGGAAAAACTGAGCCACCCACCGGCACTGTAGCGACCCTGTCCAAGACAACGTTGTGACCAACGTGACTGCGCTCAACTGCCTGGCCCGCCATTGATGGTACCTTGTACGCACCATGACCGATCTGAACCGCACCGCATACACGTACCAAGGACGGCATATGGCGCGACGAGACCCAAATCCTACACTCCGTGTCGATCGGCGGACCAATCAGAGCCGCGTATCTCTCGAAGCAGATCATGGCCCCAACAGAGATTCCAACCCGTGGATCACGGCCCAACGATCCCACCTTTTCTTCGAACGTGTTGAGGAGGGAGATGCCACCGCTCGGGTCCTGCTCGACAAAGCCGACGTGGCGAGACCGGGGGTCGTCGCGGGTGCGTGGGTAGAAGATGGCCTTCCATCTCCGGCGAGCTAACGGTGGTGGCGGCGGTGAGGGCGGTGGTGAGGGCGGCGGGGGGGAGGAGAGAGCCATCCCTCGTCGCTCCCAACAATCAGAATGAGGTTTTAGTTGGGTCCTGTTTTGCTTATCTGATCGTCCTTTGCGTAGTTTTTGATCGAGATGGTGGTGAAATTGGTCATGAACCTTGTTAATTTCGTTATGATCAACTGCTTTGATGGTGAAATTGGTCATGAACTCTGTTGATTTCCTTATGCTTAACTGGTAATGGCGCTGGCCGTTGTCTGTTTGCTCACTGTTATGCAGTTTTTGCGTTTATATTGTCCTGTGTATTATTGTGCAATTCTTGCATTTAATTGGTAGTGGTAAAGTTCGTTGATTTCCTCAGTATTCCCTGAATTATTACGTCTATCCTCTGTTTTACTTCTTGGAAGAACAGTAACTGCTCTCCACTGAGCTTGCACGACAATTTCATTCTAGTTAGGCAGGTGGCCAGGAAGAGCTTGAAACTGCAAGGGCTCGCACTCAGAACTCGTTGGGAGTGGTTGCGGAGGACAGATCCCGCGAGACCCTGGTAGGGCCTGCCTATGCTCAAGGACGAGGACGCGTCTGGCGTTTTCAGAAGCCTTGCGCGCGTAGTAATGGGGAGGGGCGACACGATCTTGTTCTGGCTCGACCGCTGGATCGACGGAGAAACAGCGGAGCAGATTGCGCCGCTAGTCTTCGGAATTGCAAGCACTAGGCGCAAGAACAACAGATTGGTTCAGGATGCTTTGGTGGGAATGCCTAGCGGCAAGATTTGGATGGGGAGCTGTGCGACGAAGGTGGGCGGCAATGCGTCAGGCTGTGGCTGCGGGTTCACAGTGTTCGGCTCAACGCGGAGGAGCAGGACAGATTCATTTGGCCGTGGATAAGCAACATGCTGTACTCAGCGAGCTCTACGTACCAAATGCTCTGTCATGGCAGCACGCGATTTGCTACGGCAAACTGTATCTGGAAGTCTCATGCCCCTCTCAAGTGCAAAGTTTTTTGCTGGCTCGCGGTTCAGCATCGTGTGTGGACATCTGATCGTCACATGAGGCATGGACTACAGGAGGAGATGAGTTCCTGTTTCACATGTCTTCAGGAGGATGACACAATCGAACATGTGCTAGTGCAATGTGTGTTTGCCAGGGAAGTGTGGTTTCGTTGTATGCAGGCGGCAGGAGTTCATGTCGTCGCACCGGAGGTGTCAGACAACTTCAAGGACTGGTGGCTTTTGGTTAGGAAACCCTTCATCAAGGCCAACAGGAGGAACTTCGACTCTTATGTGGTTCTCATTGCGTGGAGCTTATGGAAGCAAAGAAATGCGAGGCTTTTCAATAATGTCGGCCAGCAATTCTCTGTAACAGTGCTGGTTGATAGGATAGTGGACGAGTTCAAGCTTTGGATGAGGGCTAGGACGGGCGGAAGAGATACCATGCCGCGAGAGTAGACCTAGAGACAGCCCTGGCCTGTAAGCTCATTTGTAATCTTCTATAAACGTTGTGTACGCTTTTGGCGTACCCTCGAAAAAAAAAGCGTTTAAATTTACAGTCTGTTCCTGTTTCACCGTTGTGTTTATTGTTTATCTTCATGTTCTTGGTGACAAAACGAACAGAACTGCAAGGAAAGCAAACAGACCAAAGCACGTAATTAACAAAGAAATTAAGAACTACATACATAATTAGTGCAATGTTCCCAATGTACGTGTAGTTCCTGCTCCAAGCTTGCTAAGTGTCAAAAATTCGACATGTTTCATATAGTCCTCTTCTTTTTATTGTCTCACTTACAAGAGCCACTGAATTACAGCTAAGGTTACAAATGCAGCTTCATCTCAACCCTCTACAGCTGTGCTCTCATCCTCTTGCTGCCAGCAGAAACTATCCTCAGTGGGTGTTAGCGTTAAGATGTTTTAGCTATTAATTACTCTAATCCTTATAGGTCATAGTGTCATAGTGATGAACGGCTTTGGTTGTAAGTAGGCAGTTGCTGATAGATGTGGGTGTTGTGCAGTGTACTGCCCTGAATTATTTTGCATTATCCTCCATTTTATTCTTGAGAGAGCAGAAATGTTCCAAATTCCAATACGATTAGGATTTACAATATGGTGTGGAACAGCCAAGAAGCCCTCTAATACGAGAGGGACTTCTGTTTATCTCATGCTTTGTAATGGTTCCATAGGGACCGGATGATTTTAATGCCTTAGAGTTTAGGATAGGATGGTATGTCGACAGGTTTAATCAAACATGTATTCTAGCGTGGATCGGGATTAATTCCTGGTCGGGGCGATCCCGGCCAACCCACAGGGAATGTGTCCCATTGTCGATCGGGTTGGATTAATCGAACAAGGCCTGAGGGGTATGGCCCCATTTGCCCTTTTTTCTTCACTCGTGGGAACATCTTCAGCGGTGCATTATATCCCGGATGCCTATATATTTTGTCTGTTTAGTGAGGGCGGATGCCACATGAGAATATTGAGACAATAAAAAAAATGTGAACTTAACGAGTTATTGATATCATATGAACTTTACATTAAACTTGGAATATTAGAAGTCTTCAGATAATTACAATAAAGAAATTACAAGAATGGAATAAGAAAAGAACCATAAATTCTTGAGCTTAGGGTCTTCACATGTAAAATAGACTAAAAAAATAAAAGAAATTTGTTATTGTTAAAATATTGTCGTCATCTTATGGTGAGGCATTTTAATGTTTGGATCTAGATATTAGGAATTAGGACTAGCCTTAATCCCTAAACTATGATTAGATGGATCTTGTTTTACCTCAAATAGGCAAACAAGGGACATGGGTCATCTTGGGTTAGTGGATCATTTTGGATCAATGGATCTTAAGGCAATAAGGAACAAGTCAACATTAAATTGATCGATAGATTAAAGGGAGCCCAGGCATCGTTTTTTGATCCAGCAAATATGGCAACAAAGCATTTCTCTCTAATCTAGCTAGAAGCATTTGAAAAAGCACACAAAATTTGAATATGATCTATATTGACATGAAATGGTAATCATGATAAAAAAACGCACTGAATTTAAGCCACATTGATTAATATAGATCATTTTTAACGATTAAGTCAAAGGCCTAATCAAATCATTATAGCCCACATTTTTTAAAGCCCACAAAACAATCACAGCCACCAGATCAAGTAATGCCCACCAAACTGAAGCTCATATGTGTATACACTTGGCAGCCACAAGCATTTTCCAAACAGCCAAAGGCTTGGACAAGGGGGAAGAAACCCACATCATGAAACTAGTAGCCAAGGAGGAGAAGACACACACCAACTAAATAAGAGTCAACATATGTGTTGTTAAACAGATATGAGATCACGCAAGTGCATAAAAGGGACAAATTGTTGATATATGGTGTGGGTGAGTGAAGGACAACCTTTAGAGCGAAATATGAATCGTTCTAAAAAAAAAGAGCGAAATATGAAGGGGCTCACGGAATGCAGCCGTTGTTGATTGACTCCTCGACATTATTCAGATGTAATCTAAAAACACGTTTAATTCAGAGCTAAAGTAGAAGATTAGTGACTAGGGAGGGAGATTAGAGGATGTCTCCTGGCACGTCTCTCACGCGTGCGCGGAGCTCTGGCAATGGCGGATCTCGGGACCCACCGGAGGCCCCGCCTTCCACTGTTCCTCCAGACCCCACGAGCTCCCGCACCCTCCCCACCCTCCCACCGAATCCCATGCCCCCCGCAGAGACCTCCCCTGTTCCCCGCATGCGCCTCTCTGTTTCCACCTCCACCACCGCCGAAGGCAGGCCCCTTAGCGCCGACGAGGAGGCTGACGCTGGCGTTCCGCGGAGATGGAGAAGGGGATGCGTCGAGCGGCGGCGCGACTGCGGCCTCTCAGGGTGGATGCGGAGGCATATCGCCTCGGCCCAAGTTCAGCGTCGGCTTCGATGAATCTCAGTCCATGGAGCGCAAGGAAAGCGAGGGGAATCAGGCGTGCTCCGGTCAAATTGAAGAGCCTCAAGGAGATTTGCGAAGCAGAGATGAGACGCGAAGCTGATCACCGAACCTTAGCCCCGGCTCCATGCGGACGGAGGGGGAATCGGAGGTGCCTACGGCCACCATCGCGACTGCATGCTCAACCCCAGAGAGGAGGCGACCACTCCAGAGAAGGACCTGTGCCTTCATTGACCTCGATCATGGAATCGAAACCGGAGGCGCGGCTGGATTTCCTGCCGATAGAGCGATCCCCAATTTGCAGCCAAAGGGTTTTCTCGCTCAGCAGCAGTCAGGCCACGTAATGGTGTTCTGCAGCTCTGGAGGAGCTACACCATGGATTGGTCAGCCTCAAGGAAGACGAGTCCGACTCAGACTAGAGGAACAGCAATGGAGGAGGGATCTCCATTCGTCTGCAGATCAGCTCAAGCTCCAGCCACAGCCGGTTTTTTGGGTCTGTCCTCAGGAGACCTCCAATCGGCTGCAGTACTGCTCAAGTTTAGACAAGTAGAAACAATGGAGCCTCATCGCTGGCGATCACACCTGTGGCTTCTAGGGGAGGATGCAATTCAATTGATCGTGAAAGGATTGCGTTAGAAGGTGTTCGTCAGGTTTTTCAGCAACCTGGGCGTCCGTATAGAAGGAAAAACGAGCAGAGGCGGGAAGCCAACTACCACCAGCTTTTGAGCAAGGCTAATGGCGGTCCCAGGGTCAGCAACTTGAGAGAGGTAGAGGCCGGGGGTGTGGAAGCTGACTCCACATTCTATGGGCAATTGTGGGATTTCCCCCCAACAAGCTCGTCCCCCACCTACCCCTATAGATAAGGAATTGCCCAAGTCTTTACTCGTGTGGATCAGGAAAGATCTGGTTGATAAGAGAACATTCTCTGCAGCAGATTGTGCTCCGATCTCGCCGAGAGACAACACACATATACCAATCCGTCGGCTGACCCTCGATCCAAAGGTTTACTCCACTACGCGAGCTGAGATTTTCGCTGCAGTGGATATGGCAGAAGAAATCAGGGGGAGGGGAAGAGGAAGATCTGGAGCGGGGAGAGGGAACTGGAGAAACCCTAATCAGAACCCCCCATCCCCATTCAACTACATGCCACCGCAGCAGCAATTCATGCCCTTCCCCCCAGCTCCTTACGGGTTCCCAGCTTGGGGTCAGTTCCCCAGGCAGTTCCAACCACCGCCGTTTGCAGGACAATTTTCAATGCCGTGGATGCAGAATAATGTGCAGGGAGATTGGCAGCAGCCGATGGTGCGGTCAGGGAACAAAAACCAGCAAGGAAGCAGTAAGCAGCAGCCTGGAAAGGAGATGGCCAAAGCAAAAGAAGTAGAACAAAAGGAAGCTAATCCAGAAATCACCAAAGTTGTAGTGCCACAGCAGCAGCCCACTGGTATGGAGTATGCAATAGTCACTTGCTACAACTGTGGGGATCCTGGACATCATAAGCATAAGTGTGAACAGCCCAAGGTTTGTTTCATATGCAAGCTCCCAGATCATGATGTGGAGCAATGTCCAGTGAAAAAGATGAATCACCCTATAGCAAACTTCTATGGGAGTGCAACAGCTGGCTTAGGGTTTTTCCACATTGAGATGCCTATTGGTACTCAGAAACTGAACCCCATCAAGAATGTTGGTGTGGTTTATGTAGAGCATGGCACCATCTCCAAGGAGCAATTGGCAACATACTTCTCGGCAATCTACAAGACCAACTGGCCGTGGCAGATCAGGCAGCTGGATTCGTTCACCTTCCTGGTGAAGTTCCCACCACACATCAATGTGGAAGATGTGGCTAGGTATCCCAGTTTCAGGCTTGTGAAAGTAGGGGTGCAAGTCTATGTAGTTGCTTGGGAAGGTGACATTAACTACTTCGCTGACTTGGAGGAGACTTGGGTGCAGATGAGAGGAATGCATCAGGATTGGTGTACCTGGCCGATCCTGTTTCAGTTTGCATCAGCAATTGGTATTCTGCAAGATGCAGATTGGCAGATAATGTTTCAAGGGCTTTATGAAGTTGTCAGGATCAAAATTTGGTGCAGGGACAAAACCAAGATACCTGACACACGAATGTATGAAGTCCTGGGAAGGCTCTACGAGATCCATATCAAGGTAGAAAGTCATGATGATACGGCAGATGCAACTGAGTCTAGTGGAGGCAGTGGATAGAATAACAATCCAGGGAACAGTGGAAGCAGTGGCAGCAAGAAGTTTGACAACATGGACACAGATAAGAGTACAGGGGAGGTGATCAGAATGGACATGCTAATGAAGCTCAGCCCCAAAACAAAACTTCTAGAGGAGGTTCAAGTGTTCGGAAGCAGATTGGGAACATGGACAACACGCATCACTCACACTCCCTATCTTATAAAATGCAAGAGCTAGCTAAAACTGTGCCCATTATGTACAACTCTGTTTTCCTAGGCCCCAGTCGCTTAAGCCCAATCAAAGAAAATGACTAGGCCAAGGAAAATGTCCTTAACTGGATCAACAATGACACCATGGATGAAAGCAAGTGTGCAAGCCTTCTGAGAGAAATGGAACTAACTCATGAGGACAACACTGACGAGAGAGAGGGAGAGATGGCTCCAGCTGAGGAAATTCAACAGGACGTGCTGCAGGAGGAAGCTACCACAGTGGAACAAATTCAGAAGCAGAAAAGTGCTCGAGGTCCAGTGTGTGGGACAAGGCAGAGTCAGAGAGTGCCACCGACTGGCCTATCCATCATGCAGATCGCCCAACAAGCTAAGGCAAGACAAAACCTAGAGCTAGGAGGAGTTTCCAAGACCAAGCTGACAGGTATAACATCCAAAAATCCCTTCCAAGTTCTTTCATCTAGTAGTTTAATTGGTATGGCTAATACTGTGGGTATTAACATACTAGATTCAGTAGATGGTGTTTCTCAAGATTCTAAGGATAGTTTTAGTGTTTCCTTTGAATCCCCCAAACCCACTTCACATCTGAAGGATGATGAAATGGGATTAGAACATGATGAAGCCATGTGGACTAAGGTCACAAAAACTAGGCGGGGCAAGCACCCCAAGAAAACAGTTTCCCCATGATTTATCTCTCATGCAACATTAGAGGAATCCATGTTGCAGGAAGGAAAACTTTTATTATCGATACTGTTAATAAGTATCGTCCGCATGTTTTAGGCTTCCAAGAAACTAAGCAGGCTTCCTTCTCTGATAGTTACCTTAAATCCATAGTTGGTAGTAGCGTGTTTGAATGGAAATCCCTCCCATCAAATGGCTCTGCAGGAGGCATTCTGATGGGGTAGACCTGGATTTCTTTGATGTTATCAGTTGGGAAGTCAAGTCTTTTTCTTTTTCTGCTATACTTAGGATCAAGTCTTTGGACATAGTGGTTAGATGTGTCAACATTTATGGGACTTCGTATGAGGCTGAGAAAGATGCTTTTCTTTCCGAACTTCATAGCCTCTTCATAGATTATCAGGGACACACCATTATTGGTGGTGATTTCAACTTAGTTAGATTTCAGTCCGACAAAAGTAATGTGAATATCAACCATAAGTGGAGCGACAAATTTAATGTGTGGATTGAGATTTGGAGTCTCCTAGAAATTAGGCTTAGTGGGAGAAAGTTTACTTGGGCCAATAATCAGGCTGATAACCTCATTATGTCAGTGATTGATCGGTTCTTTTGTAACCCAGAATTGGAAGAGGTTTTCCCTCTTGCCAGCATCCAAGCCCTCCCTAGGATGGTGAGTGATCACACCCCAATTCTGTGGGAATCTGGGATGGAATCGCAACCAAAACCTGTTAGTTACAAATTTGAAAAGTGGTGGTTGATGAGATCTAAATTTAGTGAACTTGTGAGAAAAATCTGGAAAAAGGACATGCATATGTCTGACCCAATGGACATCTGGCAAGCTAAACTCAAACTCTTTAGGAGAACCACCAAAGGGTGGAGTAGGAATATAGAAGCTGAGCTTAGAAATATGAAAAAGGATTTGATGGAAGAGTATGACACTCTTGATATCAAAGCTGAGTCGGAGGAGCTAAGTGAGGTAGAAAAGGACAGACTTCGTTTCATCTATGCAGAGATGCACAACCTCTGGCTTAGAGAAGAAGTCAAAGCTAGGCAAAGGTCTAGGGATAGAGATATCAAAGAAGGAGATAGGAATACTGCGTATTTCCACTCTGTCGATAATCAGAGAAGGAGAAAATGCTTATCCATTCCTTAGAAGGTGAAGATGGGCATGTCACTGATATAGAAGGTATGCTGGACATAGCCACTACCTTCTATAAAGATCTTTTCAAAGCTGACAGCAGTCCGAGCTTTAGGCTTCAGGATGATTTTTTTCTCTGATCAAGAAAAAATTTCTGCTGAACAAAATCTGATGTTAGAGGCTCCTTTCACGGAAGAAGAGGTCAAACATGCAGTTTTCAGCTCTTATTCGGATGGGGCTCCCGGTCCAGATGGTATTCCTTTCATGTTTTACCAAAGGTTCTGGGATTTAGTGAAAAAAGACTTGATGAATATGTTTAATGCCTTCCATGCCGGGGAGCTGAACATCTTTAGGTTAAACTTCGCCGTGCTCACCCTCATCCCCAAGGAACCAGATGCTGCCACTATGAAAAAGTTTAGACCGATTAGTCTGTTGAATTGCTCTTTCAAGATTTTCACCAAGGTCTTGACCAATAGGCTAGGTTTGATCATGGATAAAATTACTGCAGTTAATCAGTCTGCTTTTATCAAAGGTAGATACATTTTAGAGAGTGTGGTCACAGCGCATGAAGTGATTCACTCCTTAAAACATGGAAATTCTAAAGGCCTAGTTCTGAAATTAGACTATGAAAAGGCCTTTGATAAAGTTAGCCTTGAGTTTCTGATAGATTTGTTAGAAAAAAGAGGCTTTGGGAGTAAGTGGATCTCCCTTATTAAATCCATTCTGTTTGGGGGCTCGGTAGGAGTGAAACTTAACAATGTGGAAGGGCATCCCTTCCTCACCTCTAGAGGTGTGCGGCAGGGAGATCCCCTGTCCCCTCTTCTGTTCAACTTAGTGGTGGACGTTCTCACTAGGATGTTGATTAAGGCCGCCCAAAATGGGCTCATTAGTGGTCTGTGTTCCGATGCTTATCCAGAAGGTGTCATCTGTCTGCAATACGCAGATGACACCATCCTGTTTGCCGAGAGCGATGCTAGGAAAGCTATTAACTTCAAGTGGATTCTTACTTGCTTTGAGCAAGTTTCTGGGATGACAATCAACTTTGCTAAAAGTGAGCTCATTCCTATGGATTAGAACCAGAGGAGATAGAGGTGTTTGCTGACATTTTTGGTTGTCTTGTGGGTCAATTCCCCATTAAATATTTAGGGGTCCCCCTCCACCATGAGAAATTGTCAAGAGCTGATTTACAGCCTCTCATTGACAAAATTCTCAAGAGAATTGCTAGCTGGCGTGGGAAGTTGTTATCCTATGCAGCAAGAGTGATCCTCATTCGCACTGCTTAGCTAGCATCCCGATTTACCTTCGTTCGTTCTTCAAATTCCCCAAATGGGCCTTGGAGCTTATTAATTCTCAAATGGCCAATTGTTTGTGGAACGGTTTTGAAGGTAATAGGAAAATCCATCGTGCGAACTGGAAGCTAGTCTGCAAGAAAAAGGATTTTGGAGGTTTGGGCATTCCAAATCTGGAGGAGGTTAATCCCTGCCTGCTCAGCTCTTGGGTTAAGAGATACCTCAAAGATGAGGGAAAAATCTGGAGAACGCTAGTGGATAGCAAGTATGACACCCATAACCCGAACATCTTCTGTAGCAAAACTTCTGCCACTCCCCACTTTTGGAAAGGGGTTATGTGGGCAGTTAAACCCCTAAAGTTTGGCTATCGGTGGAAAATAGGTAATGGGGCCAAGACTCGCTTTTGGGAAGATACGTGGTTTGGTTCTTCCCCATTAGCGGTTCAGTTCTTCCCTATCTATGTAGTCTGCAATGAGCAGGGGGTAACGGTTGATAAAATCTGGGATGGCCTGACCTTAAGTTGACTTTTAGGAGAAACTTCTCGGGGCAGCTTATGCAGCTTTGGCAGGAGTTTAGAGAGGTTGCCTCTAGCATCACTTTCTCTGAGGAGGAAGATGCTATGATTTGGTAATATGAGAATAAAGGGATCTATTCCTGCTCTTCTCATTATGCAGTGGTCAACTTTGGAGGCATTCAGTTAGAGTACATTCCGGCTGTCTGGAAGCTTAACATACCCCTAGAGTCCATATTTTCCTTTGGCTCCTAGCACACAACAAACTGATGACTAGGGACAACTTGAAGAAAAGGAACATGAAAAAATCTGAAGATTGCGTTTTCTGCTGTGAAAATGAATCTATTCAACACCTTTTTTTTGATTGCATTGTTGCTAAACTAATCTGGCCGGAGGTTTCTCATTTCTTCGGGGAGAATTTGGGACAGAACTACATCTCTATTGCTAGATTTTGGGTAGCAAATAAAAAACATGCTGTCCTTAATACTGTTTGTGCGTGTGTTTTGTGGAGTATCTGGAAAATTAGAAATGGACTAATCTTTGATGGGCAAACCTGGCTCGGTCTCTCTCAGGTGTGGAGGTTGATTCTGAGTTCACTGAGGAACTGGGACCTGCTCTTCAAGGATCAAATGAAGGAGAAGGCTGGCTTGTTCTGCCAGATGGTGAACAACAGTCTGAAGGCCTATCCGATGATCGAAGGTGGCTAAGCATGAAGTCCTCGTTTGCCCCATCTTCTGCAATGCCAAGGGCGGACTGGCCGGACGAGCCAAGATCCCCAAACTCGAAGAAGTTTGCTGGTGAAGGGACGTGGAGGACTCCTACCTCAACGCTGGGATCTGCTCTGGACTCGCCAAAGATCTCCTGCGTGGTGTTGGCTGGCCCTGCAGTTCGTCAGGAGTAGTCTGTTCCTTGCTGATGTTCTTTTTGCCGCTCTGTCAAGTTACCAGATGGTTTCCGAAACTTGTTTTGAGATCCTAGAGTCGATACTCTGTTTCTAGTTATGTTCTGTAACGAGCCTTGCTCGGTAGTCTGTAACCAGCCTGAACGTGATGGTTTCATTAATAAATGGAGCCGGGGGAGGCCCCTGTTTATCTAAAAAAAAGTAGAAGATTAGACCCGATCCTCTTTGTGTAAATAGTTGGGAAATTCAGACCAGTCACCTGAATTTGTGAATGTATAAGATGGTTAAAAAGGGGTGAAATCTTAAGTATTTTTAGTGTAAAAAACATAAACCATGCAAAGGGTTAAGTTCAGATTTCATGAAGGTTCACGTACAGAAGACTAGAGCTTACACGACGAACAGAACCACGATCGATCAAATCTTGCTCATCCACGATCACGAACATACACACGCACGGTCCACACTCTTAATTGAATTTAAAGCAAAACAAACGAAAGTGACAAAGCTAAGATAACTTAGCCGCGACGGCGTTTAACCTATTCACCTCAGCCGCGAAACGATCCATTGCCAGTTCTGGCAGCACGACTGGAACGACAACTGCGTCCTCCCCATCACGATCCTTAACGGCGGTCAAGAAGCTCACGCCGAAGATAGTGTTGGCCGGGCCGCCGAACACGGGCTCGCCCCACCCAAAGTCCACGCGGTTGAGTCCGATACGTCGGGCGTCAGAGAGCGCGAACATGTTCGCCGGCACAACCCACCGCCGGCCGCGCAACACCAGCTCGTCGACCATGGAACGGACATATTCGGTGGTCACCGTGGCCTTCGCCAGCCGCACCAGCGCCGCAGCATCGCCCAGTGAGCCGTCCCGCAGCGCCGCGGCAGCGATCAGGACCTTCGCACCCACAACCGAGTTGCCGTAGTACCCCACGGGCAGACTCATCTCGGCGATGCCCCTGAAGTTGGTGACGATAACCAGCGAAGCGTCCTCGCCCGGCGGGACCTCAAGCGCCATGGTGCGAGCACGCCATAGGAACGCGGCGAGGGCCTCGAAGGTGGTGGTTGTGTCGCGGAGGATTTGAGGGATGGTTTTCTTGATGGCGGCGATGTCTGAGGCGCCGAATGTGAAAGAACGCATAACCATATCGCTGGCCGGCGCTGGTGGAAGTACGCCATCGAACTCGCCGTGTGAAATGGACGGCATAGGCTGGCTGCAAGTCTCGAGGAGTTCGCGAAACCACACGGGCGTGACTGTCGGGGACGGGAGGCCGCGGGCGAGCTCGGCGACGGCGTTCAAGAACTGGACGATGCCGATTCCATCGCAGATGGTGTGGTTGAAGCGGAGCGCGAAGACGAAGCCGCCGCACAGCAGACGCGTTACCTGGCCATGGCAAACATCTCGTTAGAACGGGTTGGAACGCCAGCACTGCTACACGTACGACACTTTTGTGTCCGATACTCGTACGACATCCAAATCAATCCGTTGGTCTTTCCGCTGCTGGCCCATCTCACGGCCCAGAGGTACCATCGTACGCGCGTCGGACAGATTTCATCGTACTTACAGCAATTCCGAACAAGATTTCAGAGACCGAACATCTCGGCAGCATATTGGGTTTTGTATGTGCACCACGTGGGTCTCACATGAATACAATACAATAGCGTTTCTCCAAGGAGCGCTTTATGCCTCGCCCACGTGGTTTGGCCAGCACTCGTCTTTTGCGCCGGCTTTGGTTCGGCCCATGAATAGGTATAATAGTATTTCTTATTTATTAATTTGTTTATTTTCTCCCATCGATTTTTTTATTTCTTATTATGTATTTATTTTTCAGTTCTCCTGGACAATGATTGATTTTTTTAATCTGAAATTTTCTAAATTGAATCAGTTTTTACGAATATTTTTAAATCTAAATACTTTTTAAATTACTGAATCATTTTCAAAATTGAATATTTTTGAAATCTGAAAGGTTTATAAAAATCTGAACCAAATGATTTTTTTCAAATCTGAACTGATTTTAAAAATGAATATTTTTCACAATCTGAACCATTTTCAGGAACGAACATATTTCAAAATCCAGACCATTATTGTAAATGAACATTTTTCAAATATGAACCATTTTCGAAATCAGAACCATTTTAAAAATGTACATTTTTTCAAAAATGAACATACATGCCAAGTTTTAGTCAGTTCACATATATTTAGATTACTTAAACCTGGCTGGACTGATTTACCACGTCGAATCTAACCAAGTATGATACGCCTCAGTTCGCAATTAGATCATGAATCCCTCATGCAAAACTGCAATATTTGTTGCAAACTGCATGTTTTAGTCAGTTAATGAATGTGCTCAGAGATAGCATTGAATATTTTTCATGTTTCAGATATGGTGGCTTTAATAATAGCATTGAATCTTTTTGGAACTTTTTGATATTTTGAAATGCGTTTCTCGACCGACCGCAGGAGTTTTTATTTTGCGAGCTAAGGTGGATTTTCCCAATAGATGATGAGTTGTATATCACTGGTGACAACTTTCAATACCAAAAAAACTTCATCAAACATATCAACATTGGATCTAATTTTGAATATCTTGTCGAAACCAGAACGATAAGGAAGATGTATCGTAAATCGGATTCACCTTTTTTAACATAAAACATTTTGTAATTTCAAAACAGTATGACATGTGCATGCATTTATGCAATTTTTGCGTCGCGCTACTAGTCCAATGGGCACACGATTCACGCCCTTTTCCTGTCCTTTATTGTAAACTCCGAATTGCCTCGACCCAAAACTAAATGATCAGGATTCTGATTAAGGACTCAATATGAAAGTGAAGCACATGCGAACTTGAACAATGCTGTAGCCACCATGCTTATAGGACGTACCTGGACGAGCAGCAAGGGACAGTTAAGCACGCCGCCGGAGCCCTCGACGTTGAAGAGCAGCTGGTCCCAGCAAGGGAACGGCGGCCTAAGCCCGGCGGCCTCCAGCTCTGCGAGCTGGACGTCGGCGTCGGCCTGCACGAATAGCACCCCCTCGCCGGTGCAGTCGACCACCAGCTTCCGCCCCTCGATTTCCCTGAGCCGACCGGCCAGCGGGTAGTAATGCACCAGCGCCTCGCTGATCGCGCGTCGGATGACACCGGCCGGGTCATCGCCGTCCTTTCCGCCACGGTAAAAGAGGGCCAGCGATACGTGCGCGCGCAAAGTGTCCATGTCGTCGAGATCCGACAGACGCTTGGTCTCCCTGGCCGTCTGGGCAGCCGGGACGACGAGCTCCGGATCACGCCGGCGCACCGCGTAGGCTAGCGTCGGCTGCGTGTACGCCTTCTCCTTCGCCTGCTTCAGCATAGGCGGCGAAGGTAGCTTGTAAGCAGGGCCTGGGATGAGTTCACCAGACCTACAAATGTTTGTCCATGGAGATCGTTGCTCCATCCGCTCCTTCCTGCTGTAATCTCTGTGGAGGATCCTGGGCAGAGCCCGGGCAGCTGCCCTGGCTCGCCGGAGTACTATGGCTCCGCCGCCGCTGAGCATAGCTAGAATATGGTATTGGGGCAAGCTAACAATTACTACCACAGCTGGCTCCCGGAGTTGTACGCAGTACTAGCTAATTAGCTAAGTATTTGTACTGCAGTAGCAGATGGTACGTACCATTGTATAATGTGAGTATAGGCTGAATAAGCTGCGATTTTCCCCGCGAAAAATAAAATACCGCTGCGACGTCAGGTGGTGACTGGACCGCCCTCAGGTGGTGTAATGTCTTTTTCCACGCGATTCACGGAGGAATCAAATTTTGCCGCTCCATCCGATAATTTTGCCGGCTGAAGGCATCCAGCATCTTTGACGCTATATGCTTCTCATATGGTTTGGATCTATAACGTTACTGATAACCAAACACTTAAAAGAATGGCCTCTACCACATCCATTGATTGATCACGAAACACGGGTCATAAACAACTGCTACAAACTAAATCCGTAACACCTTTTTTGCGGCAGAAACAGAGATTTATTAAATGGATGGTGTAGTACAATCAGAGTTAATCCCCATGGCGATTTCGGCCGGAAAGTTTTGAAATCCATGCATATAAGAGACAACATTCTTACCTTTCTAAATGTTAGCATTAGGATGTTGTTTCATCAGCATATGGGATTCCATGTAGTTTTTTTTCTTTTTAAGGATACACCCTGAAAGGTGCATCATATTTCATAGAAGAAGAAGGTCAAGACGGCCGATATAACACCAACCATGCATACCACGATACAAACGCACACCACACGGCTTACAACGCAACCCACAACGGCCAAACAATGAAGGCTCGCCTTGGACCGTCGTCCGCCTAGACTGGCTAGGAGGCGATACACCAAGCTTCCAAACCGTGTCACGACCGATAAAGGGAACTTCGGTAGGCCGACTTCGAATCAGAGTCGGAGAAGATCAACGCAACCGCCCACCCTTGAGCGCTTAAGTGTCAGCGAGTGCATGGCGGGACCGGAACAAAACCGAAGAAGGCTTGACCAAGGAGCGCCGACAACGATGTACACTGCGCCCTGCAAGCTCACACTCTGAGCGGTGGCCAAGCATCGACTCCTTTGACGCACCGAGGACACCACAAAGAACCAAAGCAACGCCTCCAATGAGGGAACGACACTGCTACGCTGTCACCGCCCGGTACGCTGAGTCGGATCTAGGGTTTCCCCTGTGCTCGAGTTGGGGTAGCGCGAGCAGGCCAACGCCCAAAGGCATCACCGTCGTCAGCGTCACGCGGGGATTTTGCCCCGGCATTGGCCATACCGCCGACGTCTTCAAAGACGGCAGGCACCTATTTGAGTTCTCCTGATGCTTCTTCTTTATTGGCTAATCAAGATTTTTGATCGTGCCACAATCTGTATGGTGGAACTCGATAGACGACTTGAGATTTAGAAAGTATTTTTTGATTGCAAGCGAGTTTAGTTCTCATGAGGTGCCGCATCATTGTTGCTTTTTTTTTTTGCTAAACACAATACAACGCATACGCTCACATACATGTGCATTCGCCCTCTCCCGTACAAGATCACAAGGACAAGTGGTTCCGGAGACCTGCTGTCCCGTTCGCCGGTGCACGCCGGCGCACGGGATGGAGTAGACTATGGTGGCGGCGCAAGGCACGAGATTGGCAAAACCTAGATTGGTTCGGTGTGTGTCGGCACACGCAGTGCACGACAATATATAGTGCGGTTCGGGAAACCCTAACACGTACAACGTGGGCCGGTCACGTCGCACACATCCGAGTCGGTCCAGCAGCCCACGATCCGGGAGCGACCCGAACTGGCTAAGCTGTACGCGTACGCTAGCGACTCGATTTTCCTGAACAGCAAAAATATAGGCATCGGCTCATTCCCGCAACCCGCGGCGTGTCGTGACGAGACGGACGGACGGCGGCGGAGGAGGAGGAGGAGTGCGCGGGAGAGAGCCTTCTGTTCTCACAAGCACACCAAGTAGCACAACACTCCACTATATAAGTTGTTGCAACTCTCCTCCAACTAGCAATGTGGGACTAAACTTTAGCACCACATTGCACCTCCAAAATTCTGCCATACACATGGGCCCAATTTGAGATTTCAGATTTGCTTATTTGGGCTACCCCATATTGGGACCAAATTCTAACACCTACCCCTATGAGCACCACCGAAAGACTGAGCCGGCGGTCGGGTCTTGAGATTGACTAAGTCACCACAGGCGCTTCGCTGTCGACGGGAACGTCGCCTCCCACTGAAGAATAATCCGCCTAAATGAGAAACACCAATGTCAAATCTAGAATTTGAACTCTGCTGGGTTGGGGATACAACCACCCTTCTAACCATCTTAAGGAGAACAAGAGCATGCAAGGTCCGAGAAGTACTATGCTGCATGGTTTATGTATAACCGCTTGAAGGGACAACACAGCCAAACAAGGCCACGTAGAAATAATCTAATAGGAAATGTGAATTAACCGTCACAAGTTCAACTTGGTCCTACATGCGTCATTGAAATAGACCACATTGTCCTCAAAATGTAACTCCCATTAGTCGGCAAGGCCACGAACAATTATCATTTTTCATAGCAGAGGGCATGACTTGGCTTCCTAATGATGAATTCAGTCATCTCTGCAGAATGGTGTCTGGAAGTTGCATGGGTCTTAAGAGAGTCAATATATACTTAAAATTCAAGCGGCTTGGATATCGGCGGGTGGTCGAGGTGCACATCACCACAAAGCTGAATGATTTCTATGACACCCTGCGGCTCTACCGACAAGAACTTAATTTGGGCGTTTTCACGATACAATTCTTTTTGTCTTCCGTGCGTTGCACGGGCATGTATGCTAGTGTCATCTAAAGCAGAAACTGTAACATTGTGACTTTATATCAGTGTGCACCGTCGGAAATTCATTTTGGCTCACGAGTTTCAGTGCTTCTTTCATTTACTTTTGTTTAAATCATATTTCTAAGTTTTAAAAAAATCTGAAAAAAATTCTTCATGTTGTTAATGATGCATCCCACAAACGTGGAAAAATCTCTAGTTGAAATATTTATAAACTTTAGAGATTTGAAAGTGGGTACATTTAGATCGAGAATATGAAGTATTTGAGATCGAGGGTTTGCTCGTTGGTGGGATAACATGGGAGATTTTTTTCAGTTTTTTTAACTTATAAATATGATTTTTATTTTTTAAATAGTGGGACCGGTGGAGCCCCAGAAATCTGGAGAGTGTTTTTTTTTCCTTTGAGCACCACAGCTTCATTTTTCGAAATATTTTGAAAAAAATCTGCACTTAGACTATGATAGAATCTACAAGTATGGGAAATCCCAATGCAAAATTATTTTTACTATGGGCTAAACAAAAATGACCAAATCTGATAATATTTAGAAAATTGAAAAAATCATAATGAGACACACACTTTTGTCATTTTTATGTATCTCAGAAACCAAAGTTTTTTAAATTGATATTTTACACTGGGATATACCATTGGCTACCTCTTTTTTTTCAATTTTTTAATCTCATAAATATAATTTTTGATCTTTTTGGAAAAAAAAAACAGGTGACTTCCGAGAGCACGGAATGTCCACTCGCCCTCTACTCTACTAGACGAATAGGTGAGCTTCGCCTCGCCGTCTGCATGGAGTTTTGGCACAGCATGGCCATGCGATAAACTTACATGAGCTTTGTTCTATGACAGTACATTAAAACTATGCCTATACACAATACGCCAGTGAAAAATTCTACCATGAATCACTCTGCAAAAAATGAAGTTGTGTCTTCCATAATTTCAAAGGTGCAGGATTATCCTTTCTATTATGGAAAGTAACTAATAGATTATAGACTAACTTTTCCGAAAATCTAATAAATTCGAAATATTTAACAACAGACAATTCCTTCAATAATAAAGGAGCGGGAAAAAGTATCCTTCAATAGAACATACTTTATAAATAGATATGTTGAACAAACAACATAGCAATACCACCAATACAACTAAATAAATTTAATTTGCCATCATAACAACCTTAAGAGTTAAGAAGAGAAGCGTTTTCGGCTCCCAGATGCACATGCACCTTTTATTTTAATTTCATTTTAAACATATTTTGAAATGTCCAAAAAAATTGCAAAAAAAATGTCCCCGTATAAATTGTAACATCCTATGTGTTCACAAAGTCGTTTCATGAAAAACCAAACTTTTTAAATGGCTTATGTAAAAAAGACAAATTTTGGTGCTAAAATAAGCCTTTTCACGAGACATTTTTTTTGTCTTTTTTCACAAGCCACAAAAAATGTCGGATTTTTGCGAAACAACTTTGTAAACGTACATAATAGGAATATGGATCCGCGAAATTTTATTTTAGAATTTTTTAACATTTTGAAAATTGTATTTTAAATACCGGGTGAATATGCATCTGGGAGCCAAAGTGGATTTCACATTACACAAGCTAAATATTGATGATTTTTTTATTTCAATGAGCTGTAAAGGTAGTGAGACCCTGCAATAGTGGCCCACATGGCATAGGCACCAATCGGGAAGTGCCCTGAAAAGGTCTGCATGCCATCAGCCTTAAAGCTTTAGTACTCTATGTACCTGGAATAGTGAGCACGGCCATGAATGTGCTCAGACGCTAACAGTAGAATCATCCTTTGATTGGCAAAGCCAATAAGGAAGAGGGTTCTCTGAAAATGATCATTGTTATGGGACTCAGTCTAGCGCTCGGTCAACCGAGGAATACAATAGCCCTTGGTCGATTGTTTCTCCTTCAACTCAGGCGACTCGCCCGCTGTGATCGCCGATCGAACCGCCTTCCTCCCCGCCAGGGGCCCGCACGTTGCTGCAATGCCTCGCCCTGCCTCAAGCTACTCCTCCGCCGGTCCACGCTGTCATTCTTCTAAAATCCCCCACCCCCGGTTCTCTTCTCTGACGCCGACATCCCACCTCCAGTTAAGTTACTTGCTCGCCTCCACCGCGGTCAGCTGCTTAGGCTCGCTCCATTCCTCGTCGCCGACGAGGAGCTATGCCTCCTCTCTCGATTTGGTTAAGCAGGGATCAACCGAGCGCCAGTTTAGTTCTCCGTTAACCGAGAGGTAGCAAAAGTGTTGTTTATATTGACGAAAAACATGAAGCTCTGCGAAGTAACACAACGTCAAGCCAAGGCCCCTCTAGCTTACTCGTTGATAGTGATTACCACAAAGTTTGAAATTAGCATGTCCACGTTTCGAAAGTTCCCTTCGCCTGCTTGGTAAAGCACTGCACACATATGCTTCAAAAAAGAAACAGCAAAGCCGCCAAAATAATTCAAACGCAAAGCAATTCAAACGGCAATCTGGCCATTGCAAGTCTGAGCAGATCACAAAACCTCGGTCGTACCATCCATGGGCCATGGCACTGATGCTGCATCAACCAACGCGAATCTCAAAGCCATGGAACTCCTGTTCCCGAACGCTCGAGGCCTCTCCCGATAACTCGAGAAGCTTCTAACCTCTTCCGGCCTTCCCATTGCCCAAGAAAGCTCCCCTTCAAAACCCCACTCCATTCCGCACCTCCTCCTCATCCTGTCCAGTGTCCACCACAAGAATCCAAAGTCACAGCAGAGAGAGAGAGAGGGAAGAAGGAGATCCATGGCTTCCGCCGTCGCTTCCAAGGGTCCGGCCATGGCCAGCCTCCTCAAGAAGCTGCCGGCGTCCTCCGGCGCGCCCATGGCCTGCTACGCGCTCCACCCGGCCTCCCTCACCGCCGCCCGCCGCCTCTTCAACACCAAGGGCTCGGAGGTCCGCTGCTACGACGACGACGACACCAGCGGCGAGAGCGAGAGCGAGTATGAGGATGCGGACGCCCGCCGCGCCCGCGACTTCACCGTTCCCAGCTTCTTCTCGCAGGGTATGCGTCTGTCCGCCTTCACCCTTTTTTTTCCTTGCGTCGTTCGTGTGAGCGCTGTGTGGTAGATAAATGAGGGTGCTTTGCCGCTGTTGATTTTCCAGACGTGCTCGACCGGTTCGGCGCGCCGACGACCGTGGGACGGCTGCTGGCTCTGATGGAGGACGCGGCGTCCGGAGGCCTCTCCTCCGCGTCGGCGCCGGCGGCTCCTCGGCGCGGGTGGTCGGTGGCGAAAGAGGAGGACGACGCGATGTACCTCAAGGTGGCGATGCCGGGGCTGGGGAAGGAGCACGTCAAGGTGTGGGCGGAGCAGAACATCCTGGTGATCAAGGGGGAGGGAGAGAAGGAGCCCTGGGGCGGCGACAAGGACGACGCCGCGGTGACCAAGTACAGCCGCCGCATCCCGCTCCGCGCCGACGCGTTCAAGATGGACAAGATCAAGGCCGAGATGAAGAACGGCGTGCTCAGGGTCACCGTGCCCAAGGTCAAGGAGGAGGAGCGCAAGGACGTGTTCCAGGTGACCATCGAGTGAGGAGAGAGATGGATCGAGAGTAGTTGCAGTAGTAGTAGTCATAATCCTAGTAGTAGTAGTGCTGAACTGCTGATGGCGATGGCCGGTGCGAGTGGAGTTGAGAGACGCCTTGTTCATGTCTGGTGTCTTCGTTACCCTGTTTTGCTTCTCTGATCGTCCTTTGCTTAATTTCTGATCGAGTGGTGGTGAAGTTGGTCATGAACCCTGTTGATTTCGCCTTGATGAACCGTTTTGGTGGTGAAATTGGTCGTGGAACCTTGTTAATTTCGTTATGATGAACTGCTTTGTTGGTGAAATTGGTCTTCGCCTTGTTAATTTCCTGCTGTAGTGGTAAATGGTAATACTGGTCTATGGTTGTTGCTCACTGTTATGTGAAAAATTCTTGAGTTTATCCTGTGAATTACAGTACTTGGAAGAACAGCAACTGTACCAGTCTGTAGTTCTAGCGTTTTCATGATTACAATCATCCATATGGTGCAGGTGAAATTTGTGTGTGAACTTTGATTTCCTCTTTGAGTTTTGCGAATTGAAACGCTTTGGTGCTGAATTTGGTCATCAACTTTGTTGATTTCCTGAAGTTCTACGTGATGAACTGCTTTGGTAGTGAGTAGGCAATTACTGATCAATGATTTTTTTCTCAGTGTTCCCTGAATTATTGCGTGTATCCTCTGTTTCACTTCTTGGAAGAACAGTAATTGTACTCCATTGTAGTTTTAGCATTTGCATTTACAATCTGTTCCCCATTGTGTTGATGTGGTGATGCCTCGTGTCTTCCTTGCCCTATTTTGCTTCTCTGATCGTTCTTTGCCTAGTTTCTGATCGAGATGGTGGTGAAATTGGTCATGAACTTTGTTAATTTCGTTATGATCAACTGCTTTGGTGACGAAATCGGTCATGAACCTTGTTAATTTCGTTATGTTCAACTTCTTTGATGGTGAAATTGGTCATGAACTTTGTTGATTCCTCCTGTTTTAGTGATATATGAATTGTACTGATCGTTGGTTATTATTCACTGTATGTGGAAATCTGGCGTTTATCCTGCGATTTACTTCTTCGAAGAGAAGTGTTAATGATTACAACTTACGATCTGGTGTAATGGCAGTGGTGAAATTGATCATGAACTCTGCTGATCTCTTCAAGCTTGACGTGATGAACTGCTAATAGGCAGTTACTGATGGATGGCTGTTGTTCAGTATTATCACTTATTATTGCGTCTATCCTTCTCTGTTTTACTTCTTGGAAGAACAGCAACTGTTCCACTCTGGTGTAGAGTAGCGTACATGATTACAAATTTAGAATCTACAGTAATATGGTGCGAACAACCATATGACCTCTTTTTTCTACTGATTTTTAATGTTACGCCTTGGTATGTTCCTGTTGACAAATGGAACAGAACTGCAATATACAATACAATGTTCTTTTTCACTTTCAAGATTTAATAACAACGAAATCAGGAACTCCGGGCTAGTGCAATGTTCCCCAGTGTACTGCTGTATAGTTCCTCCTCCAAGCCCACTCTCATTCACTCAAAATGCTTCTTTTCATGTTTCAAAAATTCTAACATGTTTCATATATTTCTCTTCTTTTCATTCGTCCCACTTACAAGAGCCATTTAGTTACAACCAAAGTTACAAATGCAGCTACATCTAACCCTGTACAGCTGTGCTCATCCTCTTGCTGCCATTTTTAAGCAGAATCTATCCTCGGTGAGTGTTAGCGTTAAGACCTCTCAGCTATGGCTCCTACCTTTATTGGTCCTACTTACATGAGGTAACTGATTACCCAGGCTTACAGGCCGCAACTACACCAAAACCACTGTACATCAGCTCTGAACATGACCATGCTGCCATCTTTGATTCTTTGATACATTGGCAGCTTATTCTGAGACTGAGAGCTGGTGGCCATCCGCCAACGAATCGTTGGACGGTAGCATCATCTAAGCGGAAACTGTAATATGTTGTGGAACTTTATATCATCAGTGTGCATCGTCCTTGTCTCTGTACCTGGGGATAGCGAGCAGGGGCGGCGAAGGCTGTTAACGCTGTGATCGTGATCAGATGCTGACAGTAGAATCATCCTTTGATTGGCACAGGCAGTCGGGAAGAGGGTTCTCATAAAATGCCTCCTCTGACCTAAACCTGTCGCTGCCTTTTGTCCCTGATACAGGACCCTTCCGTTTCCGGGGAGAACCTTGTCTGAAGAAGAGATAAAGAAGAACGTAAGAAACATAAACGCGAAACAAAAGTCACTTAGCTCTCATGCCTAGTACCTTTTCCGGTGCATTTCTGCTATCCTTTGCGATAGCATTTCCCCTTCATCGAGTGATCCACTGTCAACTTTGTCAAACAAACGAACTAATGCTTTCCTGAATCATGGAAAGGACATAATGAGACCGAGAAGGGAAGAGTGAGGCAGCTAATATAGGCAAGTTCCGGTTATGGTTTCACCTGTCAGGACTGACTGTTTTCTTGTGGCCATGAAAACGCCGATGACCCGCGACGGCCCGCGCCATGTTCCCGGAATAGGATGGAATGAACACATCACTCTCCACCGAAACAATGTAATCTAAAGCTGCCATTTGAGAAGCAAATTGGCTGAACGGTCGCAGTTCTTCAGCTGATGCGAGTTTCTCCTGCAAATGGAGACATCATATGTTGACTGAAAAGTGCCATGTTATGGAGAGAAGGAAGAACAAAACAGCAGTGTTCATACCTTATTCATCAGAATTGGGAATCGTGATTGCAAATCAACCATATGAGATTCACCTCCATATATCTCCCCTGCTGCTATGTAAACTGGGGTGCTCGATGGGTATCCTAGGGCTGAAAGAAACATACCAACTTCCTTTGGCGTCAGGGGGCAATGACCATGTGATCTTTGCTCTAATGGATCAATGTCTTTCACCTTCCAGTAGGTTGTGTTCTCTCTGTAGCAATACGAGAAGATTTCAGTCGCATAATATCTTCGAGTTGTTATAAGTATAACAAGAATAAATGCAGTGCAATGAGTAGTGCATATATTTTTAGGTTCTTGCCTGATCATTGCGAGCTCATCTGATTCAGTCTGTGACAGACCATACGTACACCCACTAAAAGCAAGCATATCCTTCTCATAGCGTAAATGCAAAGCAATATATGGTCCAAATGATTTCATTCTTTCCACCAGTAGCTGCAAATTTGTTGACATAACTTGTCAGTACTTCTCTTAGAAGTCATAAATGTAATAGTATATGTTTTAACGTGATGGATCTAAGAGAAGGATTTACATTGCCTAAAGCTTCAATTGGGGGAGCAAATCTAAGTGCTTGGAAAAAGGCCCGGCAGCGAAGCTTTTGAATATCTGGAGGAAGGAAGTTGTTTGCAAGGCGAGAATCTGACTTAGCAGCTCGAATAACCTGATACAGATCTTTCATAAGAATAACAGTTCCAAATAGCTGCATCCAGTAACTATAAAGGATTAGTACGCAACTGCATAAGGGCAGTAGCTGTAAAAGCCTAACCTGACGGTGCTGCCATAGTGGAGAAATCTCATCCTCATAATAGTCTATTCCAGACCAACTCTTGAAGTGCCTGACAGATTTCGGTGCTTTCACCAATTCATTTGGCAATTTTCTCTCAACTTTCACATCATTTACCAAAGAACGTATAAAATGTTCTTCATCAAAGACATCTGAAAAGTTGCTGATATTGAAAAAAAAAGATATTGTCAGTTTAATCAGTTGGGAATGGCTCAGAGCAAAAACCATCCGGTGTTCACCTTTTGTCAAGCCAAAACGATTTCTTATCAAGCTCAGGAATTATTAGTGTAGCATTGAGTATGCGTGCAACTGCTACCATATCACTGATCTGCCACAAGAACAACATATCAGTGAAAAGAAGGAAAGTGTGTGGGATCGTATTTGAGGTGAACCTTCCCATGATTCAGTTGATGATTAATTTAGTATAACAAGACAATGTATACACAAAACAGAATAGAAAACAATGAACACCTATTTCGTCTTCCCTATCTTGTTCAAGTCACATCACACCGTTAAGAAAAAAATCCAACTTGCACAAAAATATGCAGTTTCAGTTTCAAGCTCGCATAGACAAAACAAGCAAATCCTGTAAATCCAAAAGGACCTACAGGCATTGACGCCAGTTATCTAACAGACTATATGCTCAAAGAGGATGTATTCACCTTTTCGGTATGAACTAACAAATTAAGCACCTTTCTTTATCAAGTATACAGCTATCTTGGATGCCATGAACGAAATACAAGACAGTGACTGAACTGATGGCACAAATGTGACAAATAGCACATTCAAATTATCATTGTTTATAGTGACGAACAAAATGACACACCAGGATAGGAAATTCAGAAGAGTGTTGAGACAGCATCCATCCACCAGTCATATTCAGGACTTTATCCTGAATGTGGTCGAGCCATTCGTACCTCTTCCACCCCGATATCTCAGTTATAGAATAACAACTTGAAAGGCAAAGAGTTTAGTTTGACACCCACTCATTTCAAGCTTAGGGCATCCATCTCTAAACGGTGGTGAAACACTGAAACATTAGTACAAGAGTCCAACACTGAAAGTGATGGAAGCACCAAAACACTACACTATCACCACGCATTGATGACAGCACAGAAACACCACCAACCCACAAAAACTGATGATGAAATGCTCCAAAACCGTCAAACTTGATCGAACACCCCACATGCTAGCACGCTAGTTCCCACCATCCAAGTCAACACATCTTAATGCAAACTAGGCCATTATTCGTATGCCACGCCAACTAGGGAATTTTTTGCCAGGACAAAACAATGACTCACCCCGGCGCGCATCTGGTTAAGCCCTCCATTGGTGTGCACGAGCAGGTACCCCCTCGATGCTCCCGGACCTGAAAGACGAGCCCGATCAAAATTCCAAGGGCGTACTGACGAGAATGTGAGCGAAACTGTGAAATTCTACTGCTAGATGAAGTGCCAATGCTGCGCATACCCTTATACTCCACCGACGGCGTGACGCAGGGCACGAACCGGCGCGACGGCGCCGGCAGCCACAGCCTCTTCTCCGCTGCTTCATCCGCGGCGCCGTCTAGCTGTCAAATCTAGAGATTAATCCCCCAATGTCATGGACTTGGATGTAACAGAACAAGAAAATACAGCGGTAACATGGGACGCGTCAGCGGGCGGGGGGGAATCACCTTCCGGGAGTGGGGCGAGGCGAGCTGCGGCGGCGCGAATTCCCGCTCCCAGCGCAGCTCCTCGGTCTCCCGCGGCTGCTGTGGCATCCATCGAGAAGGCGGCGGCGATTCGTTAGCACGCCCCCAGAGAGTTCAATCTGAGAGAGAGTGAGGGAGGGAAGGAGGGGGGCGTAGAAGTCGCGCGTACCTTGGCCAGGCGGTAGGGCGCGCCGGCGGAGGCGGAGGCCGAGACGTGGAGGGCGACGGCGAGCAGCGCGGCCGCGGCGGTGAGGGCGGCGCCGGTCCCGGCGAGGGAGAGCAGCCACCACCGCACCGCCGCCCGCCGCCCCGCTGACGACCTCCCCTTGCGCCGCAGCGCCATCTCGTGTCCTACCGCCCCGTCTCGTGTCTCGTCTCCGCCGACGGCGCTTTGCTTGGCGCGGCAGCGAAGTCGGCACTCGTGGGCTCTGTTTCCGCCCTGGCAAGAGGGGGCACGGGCGCAGGGCGCTTTACTCTCTTTTCCTCGCTGGGGCGTTGTTTGCGTGTCGAGCCGTCGATGCCGCGGTGCGGACGGGCGCCGTGGCGGTGGTGGAGGCGGAGGGAGCGGGGGTTTTATTCGAGACGGGGAAGACGGGAGCGGATGGCGACGGCGTTTACCACCCGCCGCGTGGTTCGTGCCAGGGAGTGTGGGGGAGGCGTGTGTGTACGGGCGATTCACGGCGGTTTTCAGGCGATCAAACTCGTCTTTCTTCTTTCGGTGTGGTTTAATGGGCCTTTTTCATTTTGAAACTGGGTGTTTAATTGGACTAATTTTATTTCGTAGTACCACGCCTACGTTAGAGCATCTCCAACAAGCGCCGGAAAGGCCGGCGCGCTAAATTCATTTTACAGCACCGAAATAGCGTTTTTAGCGCGTGGGGGAGGGGTTGCTTTTCCAAACGCTGCATAATATAGCGCGCGCCGCCGCAAACACATTTTACACACAAATGACTGAAAGAACAGATTAAACTAAAGATAAAAACTAAATTGAAAATAAAGTTCATCTAGTTCGATAAACCTAATCTACTCCTCCTCGTCGGAGGTGGTGTCGTCGGTCGACGTAAACAGGTCAGCCCACCTTTTGTCCTCCTCGCCACAGGTGATGTGGTCGTAGAGCTGCGCATGGGCCACGGTCTTGCGCGCCCGCCTGTCGGCCCTCACCTCAGCGCGCTCTACCCTCATCTCCGCCCGCTCGGCCGCCATGGTCGCCCGGAACTCCTGCTTGGCGGTCGTGCGGGAAGTGCGCGCCATTGCTCCAAGGCAAGCTCATCCGCCTCCGCGACGAGGAGGCGGGTGATACGTCTCAAACGTATATATAATTTTTGATGTTCTATGTTGATATTATACCAATTGTTACATGTTTTGCATCCACTTTATGTCACTTTTATACATTTTTTGGGACTAACCTATTAACAAGATGCCACAGTGTCAGTTCCTGTTTTCTGCTGTTTTTGTATTCCAGAAAATCTAGTCTGGAAATATTCTCGGAATTGGACGAAAATTTACGGAGGTCCCTATTTTATCGAGACACACATGGAGTCCAAAGGGGAGACGGAGAAGAGCCAGGGAGGCTCCACACGCCCCCTCGGCGCGGCCAGGGGTGGGGTCGCGCCCTAGGGTGGTGTGGGCCCCTCGTGGCTCTCCAGCCGCCGCCCTTTCGCCTACTTATTCCCCCTGATGCAAAAACCCTAGATACCCGAGTCATATTCCACGAAAAGTTTCAGAGCCGCCGCCGTCGTCAACCCTAGCTCGGGAGGGTCCAGAACCTCTTCTCGGCACCCTGCCGGAGAGGGGAATCATCACCGGAGGGCTCTACATCACCATGCCTGCCTCCGGAGTGATGCGTGAGTAGTTCATCCTTGGACCACGGGTCCATAGCAGTAGCTAGATGGTTGTCTCTCCACTTTGTGCCATCATGTTTAGATCTTGTGAATTGCCTAACATGATCAAGATCATCTTATTGTAATGTTACATGTTGTGTTTGCTGGGATCCGATGAATATTGAATACTATGATCAAGTTGATTATTAATCTATGATACATGTTATTTATGATCTTGCATGCCTTCCATTACTAGTAGATTTTTTGGCCAAGTAGATGCTTGTAACTCCAAGAGGGAGTATTTATGCTTGATAGTGGGTTCAGTCTCCAGTAATCTGGGCGAGTGACAGCAACGACTAAGGTTGTGGATGTGTTGTTGCTACTAGGGGTAACATAACAATGCTATGTCCACGGTCATATGTACTTGTTTACTTTACGCACATTGCTTAATGCGATTATCCGTTGCTTGCAACTTAATACCAACGGGGAACACGGATGTCAACCTGGAGGTGGATTATTAGTCATAGATGCGGTTGGATAACGGTCTATATATTTTGTCGTAATGCCCAATTAAATATCATGATAGTCATCTTGTCATATATGTATGCATTGTCATGCGCTCAATATTTTATCAATTGCCCAGCTGTAATTTGTTTACCCAACATGTCGTTTATCTTTATGGAGAGACACCACTAGTGAACTGTGGACCCCGGTCCATTCTTTTACACTGATAAAACCACCAACTGCAATCATTGTTATCTTTTACTTTCTGCAATTAAATATTGTTTTCCACACAATACGTTTAATCGTTTGTTTTCAGCAAGCCGGGAAAATTGACAACCTTCCTGTTTCGTTGGGATAAAGTAGTTTGATTGTGTTGTCTGCAGGTTCTACGTCAGCGCCGGATTCCCTGGTGTTGCACCGCATCACATTCTGCCACTGACAACCTTCTGAAGTGCTACTGCTCCTTCTGGATTCGATAACCTTGGTTTCACACTGAGGGAAAACTTGTTGCTGCACTGCTTCATACCTTCCTCTTGGGGTCTCCCAACGAATGTGTGTTTCACGTCATCAGCGGGCCTACCTCCGGCGGTGGAGGTGGAGCTCTTTGGCGGTGACGAGGCGCGGGGGAAGCCCCAGATCTTGCGCCTGTTGTGCGGTCTGCGCGTCCTGAAAGTTCATATGCCGACGCGGGCGGCCTCGTGCGTGGTCTCGAACGTCCTGAGCGAAATCCGCTCGTAGCCGGAGCGGATTTTGGCGGAGAAGTTGCCGGCGGGCCGGGAGCGAACGCCGCGGTAGCCGGAGGAGCTTCGACGGCGCGGACGCATGGTGGCGGCGTAGCGCGCGGGAGAGGGGGGGGGGGGAGTAAAGGATGTGAAGTGTCGTGGCGAGCGTGGGAGGGAGAGGTAGCGGTTGCCCAGCGCGTGGCTGCCGAGCGCGCTAGAAGCGGCGCTATATATCCCGCGCGCGTTGCCATTTTTTCGCATGCGACACCTTTCTCCCGCGTGCGGGATTTTAGCGCGCGGCGCGCTAAAACAACGGTTTCTCCAGCGCTTGTTAGAGATGCTCTTAGGTGGTACTTAACTATAAATTATGTATCCTCAAATTTCACTTTGTTTAGTGTGGGGTGCTACCCTTAGAGCATCTCTAGCAGATCTTGAAAACACGCGTACCCTAGAATGGTAAAAATGGTAAAAATGGTTTACGGTGTACCTTAAAATATTTTTACCACATCAAGCAACCTCCCGTAGAACATATATCATAAAATCAGTATCTCAAATATAAATCTGCGGATCTGCCACCTGAGGCCTAAATGTCACTTCTTTTCTATTTTTTGCCCCTTAGCTCTTCCTACACAAAATCCTCGCCTCCTGCAAGCCGCCGCCCCACCCTTTGTGCCGCCCCTACTCTGGCTTCACGCCTCCCGCCCTCCTACCTCTGGAGCCACACCGTCCCCATCTACACCCTCCGCGATGGTCCCCGATGCCCGCATCCAGCACTCGGACCGCCGCTGACCACGCGCGTGACTCCTGCCGACGCCCACATCCAACTGCGGCGGGTGATGCGGCAAGGACGGGAGGTTCATGTGATGAATACTCCTTCATGCCAAATGTTTCAGATGTTCACGGATACCACAAAATTTGTCCCGGAAACTGTAAATACGAGGGATAGAGACTTATTTTAAGGCTAACCTTAAAAACCATTATGGGTCAAACCATTTTACGAGGTCTGAATGGCACTTTTTCAAACAAAACCGTAAAATAACGGATATCTTATGGTTTTGCATGTTTAAGGGATATGCTAAAGTTGCGCTCTTAGGTCGGAAGGAGGTGCCCCAGTTGGTCGTCTTTCCCCCTCGTCTGATATTCACTTAAACAGGACGACTTGGACCGTTTAGTCATTATAGCATGCCCTCTGATTCATAATAGTTTTTATATGTCACTATATTTTCTTATCTGGAGTGTTAAAGACAAGCAAAGAAAACCTTGCAACATTTCAAAAAAAACAATGCGGCAAAACAAATTTGTGTATCCAACAAATACCCATTTGTCCGCAACAAATTATTGAGAGAACAATCGCACACCTACAATTTGGAAGCACAAGTTTGCAGCATCGTGAAAACGCTTGCAGCATGAACACAACATCTACAGAAAACACCCAAAATCATCGTAGCATGTTGCCTTTGTGTTTGCACCCAAAAAAAGTATGGTTCCAACATGTTGAAGGAATGTATGCAACATAAAAAAATATATATCTTATTCAATTAGTTTACTCGCATCGGAAAATAAGTTTTTCTCCACGTACGTGAGAAAGAAAGCATTAGTGTACCACTGCACGGTTTGATGACATGTATCATCATACTTTGTGACACGGAGGAGGAAAGTGGAGGAGGACGCTCATGACTTGTGATTCCATCAAAGAAAATAATATATAAGATTAATTGCTCCTACAAAAAGGTACATAGCACTCGGGAAAGCAAAATCACTATTTTTAAGACACTGGAGTCGGTACATTAGTTTTAGCACTTGGACTTAAAATCGAATCATCTAAGAACTTGGAGGGTCGTGGAAACGCACGGTCAAACCAGTAAGAACAACATGCAGGATCATGTATTCTCATGGTTCATGACTTTTGTTACAAAGTTTCATTTAAAGATTATTCCATTTAGCGGTAGGTTCATCCATCTGCACCAGTTTGCCTACCATTTGGTCCTATTGCACATATCTTACAGTAATTCCAAAAGTTCTGCTTCGGCGGCATGTCCAAGTCATGTAAGCTTCTCTCAAACATTTTGAGAACTTGTGTTATAGTGGGGCAATACACAGGTAATACTTGTATGCAGCACAAGCCAATTAGGATCATCTTTCTCGCGATTTCCTCAATTTCTCCTGTGACTTCACATTCTTGTACTCCATCATCTTGTGCAAGGTGGTCATAAATCCAATATGGAAAGAAATTCAAACTGGATTTTTCAACAACTGATTTTACATTTCTCCTTCCTCCAACCATCTCCAACAACATCATTCTGTAACTATTAACATCTGACTTTGTTGAAACTACTCCAAAGGTCTGAGAGTGAACTTCTGAAGCGATAAATCCAATTGCTCCTCTAGCACCAGTCATTGAAAGCTTGCTTTCCTTTGTATGACACAATTTAGCTAGATCAAAATTAGCAATCTTTGGGCAAAAATCCATGTCTAGAAGGATATTTCGAGGCTTGATATCAAAATGGACAATCGTGTATTTGTAGATGTGGTGCAAGTATTCTAGGCCACGAGCAATACCGATCGCTATCGCGCATGAGACATCCTGCCGATGCTACAACCTCATTCACAAACTCGTCATAATATGTGGTGGCCATTGAAAAGTCAAAGCTAGTGGAGAAAACTGGGATAGATGAATTTATCAACGAGGTTGTTATCATGTCACAATATTTTTGAATTCACATGCGGGGGGGGGATCGAAGAAAGCAGGCCTATACACGAGTAGGAAGTGATATGCAGATATGCGATTGTTAGCAATTGAAATCTATCTAAAAGAAGCAATATGCAATAACTATCATTCAACTCTACGTTGTACGGTTACGTTTGCACTAGTTAGACACCTAAGTAGTACTATGAATATTAAGCTTGCCAAATGTATTTGTCCCAATTAATTTGTTGATCTAGAATGGCGCCAGCGTGATCACATGAAGAAGGCCAGGCTTTCTAAACCAGAAATGGTCATCGTTGAGTTTCACCACAGCCATTCATTGTGTGGCCGTGTGTCTATCTTTAATCTCCACAACGTGGTTGCAAATGATGGTATGCAACTTTATCCCAATTTCTAAAACCACCGGTAAAGCAAAATAAAGTAGATAATTATTCGTTCCGTTCGAATTATAAGACGTTTTACTTTTTTCTTCTTTTGAATCACATGTATATAGACGCGTTTTCAATGTGTCCATTCACTCATTTCACTGTGTATGTAAGTGCTTCAAGATTTACTAATTTAATTCACGAATTCAGGCTTAGAATGTCTTATCAGCATTAAACATAGAAATGCTAATATGTGCTAGTATGACATCCGCCCAGAAAAATATATACTCCCTCCGTCCAAAAATAAGTGTCTCAAGTTTGCCAAAAAGTGGATGTATCTATACATGAAACATGTCTAGATACATCCACTTTTAGACAAACTTAGGACACTTATTTTTAAACGGAGGGAATATCAGCATGAACATATTGAAAGTGTCGGAACATGGTGGTGGTGGTGGTGTGGTGATGTAGCCTGCTTACGAGGAGGAAGTCATATCTGAATCATGGGTAGATGCCGAGCAATTCGGATTCAAAATGTAGGTGATGTAGATGAGAACCAAGGAGTCATATCTGAATCATGGGTAGATGCCGAGCAATTCGGATTCAAAATGTAGGTGATGTAGATGAGAACCAAGGCCAATGAGTAGTCGCATCATGCATCGCTCTTACAAATTTAATCATTCCCACTCGACTCGCGCAGTTCACAAGGAACAGACAGTTCCAGATGCATGATCTCACGACCAGGAGCTAGCAACATAAAACAAACGAAGTAGGCGATATGCTGGAGTCCATCATTTTTTCAAGAGCTGTTTTGCTAAGGTTGTGGACATAGCTACAAGCCTACAATGAGATCGATCAGGATAAGATACATGTTTATTTGGTTATTGTATTTTTATGCACGAGGGTGTTGAACATTTTTAGGTTAGTTCACATGGTTCAAAACCAGAGATGTCACTTCTCGTGAAAATGTGAAATCCTTTTCCTCGCGAGCTGCGTCGCAACTGGATAAAGATCTACCGACTCCTCGATCAGTGTTCGCGCTCGTCTAGTACTATCTCGGAAACGCTTTCGTTCACCGGTTCACACGCAACAATCACTGCGCCGGCGACGGCTCACGGCACGGCGCCGTCGGAATAATGTAGCCGTTGCGCCCGTCGTTGGCGCTTACGATGTAGCCGAGCTCTAGCCGATGGCATGCGGCAGCCGGCTGCCAGTATTACGGGGGGACAGAGGGCGCCACAGAACGCGACACGCCAACGCGTACGTCGGAATACGGGCGACAGCGCGTGCCGCGCGGTGCGCGTCCTTGTCCGAGTTTTGTATTCGTTGAGATTTGCCCTGGCCGGCATCTACCCTCGCTCGCCGACGGATATGCCAGATCAGGTCCCAGCACTCCGGAGTATGTATGTATGCTGGCGCAATCTCGATCTCGCTTGCCGGAATGCCGGATGCTCTGTTTGTGTTTGTGGACGCTCTGGCCATCATGGGCGTTGTCCGCATCACTCACGGCCGAAACCGCGCGGCCATGAACACCGCCCGTGTCTCCCGCCGTTTTCGACAAGTCTAGGCGTCGCGGAAACAGCTGGGCACGTTCACTTCCGTTGCCACAGTGCGCGTGCCCGGCCGGCCGGCGGCGAACATCGCCGGAGCTATGCCGTGGGGTACTACGTCCCACAGCGCGCAATCATATGCGCCGATCGGGCTCGTCCTTCTTCACCTCCGTGCCTCCGTGAACGAATGATGCAACTGCAGTGCAGCACAGAGGCGGCCAGAGCTTGGCTCTCTGACACGCAACCATCGGACCTGCGCCCCTCCTCGCTCCACGCCTCTGTGCGCGCATCGACGGCCGATACATGCACGCTGGTGAAGAAGCGTGCCGTAGGAGATGGCGACAGAGGGAACGGGCATATGGTGATCCGTACTGGCGTATTCCGTAGGCGAGCCCGTGATCCAAATCTCACCGTGACCAGTAGTAGGATAGACCTCGTGATGCAAATCTCATCGTGGCCAATAGTATAGTATAGTCAACTCTTGTCTACATGAAGTTGTCATATCAGATAGAACCACCATTTGAAGTCACTCATATAGTAGTACTTCCTCCGTTCCAATTTAATTGACTTGATATGCACCACATGTGGATGTATCTAGGCATGTAACATGCCTAGATACATCCACATGTGGTGCATATCAAGTCAATTAAATTGGAACGGAGGGAGTACATAGTATAGCAAATAAGCCTAATGGAGCTCGTCCTACAGGGAGCCTGTTTTTTAAACTTTCAAAAATGTTTCAAAAAATTCGAAAAGAAATATCTAGACGTAGCCAGCCACATGCTTTGTGATCCTGGAAAATGGCAGTCTGAAATACATTGTATTTTTGGCTCAGCAAAAAAGACAAATCGAAAACAAATTAGATAAAAAAAAAGTTGGATCTGATCCCTCCCAAATCTGTATTTTTGTCTTTTTTGCTGTGGCTAGAATACATTGTATTTCACATAAAGAGTTTGTACCAATCGTATTGCATAGGTTTTTCTACATCATGATATTTTTTTGGAATTTTGTGAAAACTTTAAATTTAATTATATTTAAAATTCGAAAACCGGGCTCCCTCGAGCCCGGGCGCCATATCGCCGCACTCATAGTATAGCTGGATTATAAAGTTGACTATTAGATTAATACTTTGTACAAATTAAATATTTTTGCCTACAAGTACATGTCGAGATAGGCTCTTTACTCCCTCAGCTTTTCCATGTCTTTGCTCCACATAGATGAAAACGCCATCTAGGCGGGTTATAAACCCCTTACTATACTTGCTCTCGGAGTATTGCCGGATCTGATTCGACTCGATGGGGATAACACTGCAGCTAAGTTCATGTCAGGTCAACTGTAACGAGATATGGGTATCATCGATCTATATGCTGATTTTATGGTGTTAGTTAACTAGGCGCTTAGCCGTTTTCCGAACTCGCTGGAAAACTCCTCCCCCCCCCCCCCCCCCCCCCCCCCCCTTGTTCTCCGTCTCCTCCTCAAAAAGTTATGATATTTTCTTTACTTTCATGATATTTTTCTAGCCATAAACTGCGATGCAAAAAAAATAGGCACAAAACAACAACTGGCTATGTGCACTGGATTAAGAGGTTAGTCTAATAAAAATACTGTACAACGATATAACATCATAACAAAAGCATTTAGCATGGATATAATAATAATATAAGAACCAATCAAAAAACATAGATACCTCTCAAACCTATCAAGGCTCGGGCTATAGCAACCGTGAAGTCCGTAGAGGCTGCATATTCCATAAAGACAGGAAAATGCCTCAAACCTTGAGTGCACCAATTAGTTGACTCAAGATATAAGTTCAAGTTTGGATCTCAGAATCAAGGATGCTAAGGTCGCGTGCTACATATTGCTTAGCCGTTTATTGCGAAGTCTGGCTTGACAACTGAAGTTGAGTATCCTTACACTCTTTGTATGGACGTTATAGGCTTCGAAATAAGCCAATTGCTTTCTGTATTGACGGGTTCCACTCCATTTCCCCTATTGAGTGGTTCTTTCTCTTTCGTCTTACTCCGCAAATATCACCCGTTGCGGTATATGTCTATGCCAATGATTTATTCAGTTTATTCAAAGAAAGGAAAGTAACAGATATCAAGGACTGTCCTTCTTGTCGTGTTGATGTGGTCCTTGTCGGTTATGGTGTAGATGAAGTTGGAGGTATATATTGGAAGATAATGAGGGGGACGACGGCTGCACAAAACTGCGCTGAGGTGGGGTCATGATGATAGAGATGTCGATAGCATTGCGTTGTTTGGTGGCTATCTCCCAGCTGGTGTAAGGGATGCTAGGTGAGTTGCTTGTAATACTGATCTATAGGTGTAAGGGATGTCGAGTCAAACTTCGTTCTCGTGCTGGTTGTGTAATTTATGCCTGGTCTAGATCTGTATGCCGAGTCAGACCTACACCGTTGGTAACTAGTTACACCGGATAATTATTATGGTGACTATTTGCACTGGACAATTTCTAGACATATTTAATTTTGTTTAGGTTTATTCAGACAAAAGATACATGCTAATCACATGTTTATAATAAACATTTTTACTTGCTTACAGACTAGTTAGACAATAAATTTTGACTAACATTTCATTCATCAATACAATATATAATTCAGGAGCATTAACAATCAAAGCATGTTTTTCAATTGTACCCTATGTGGAGGTTATGCCGAACGGGTATACCTGCCACGGTGGATAAAACCTGGCCCACCAAGGAGGCCCATCAGATAAAGCCGGAGGGCTTAATGGAGAAGGCCTCATGGGCTTAGGCGCAAGGATAAGCTCTGGGCTGGCTTAGTGAAGTCCAAGACGAAGGCCTGGCTGCGTTCGCCTTAGGGAGCAAGTTAGGGTTTGTTACCGTGTTAGTCTAGGACTCGTGATCTAGGTCGGTTAAGGCTTTCCTTGTAGGGGAAGGCTTGGCGCCTTTATAAGCCAGCCTTCCAGCAGCCTTAGGGCACGCATACAATCTCATTGTAACCTGTACACATATTCTCCTTGAGTGAATTATAGCAGCACGTAGGATCTCGCCACCGTCGTGAGATCCGAAGCTGGGTAAGATCGTGTGTGCAATCCCGTCACTGGAACCCTCTACGTTCTTCCCCACCTCCTCTACGGTACGTATGAATCCATATAGTAGTTCCGCGTTACCAATACCTCGACAGTTGGCGCCCACCGTGGGGCCCAAGGCGTCGGGAGTTTTGTTTCAGGCGGGAGCATTGGGCGAGATCGGCAAGACTATGGCGGTTGGTCGCGCCCGCATCATCAACAACTTTGGGTGCATCGAAGACGACGGGTCCTACGTCCCAGCAAACGACGCACTGGTGTCAAGCTTCGTCGTCCCCTTCGGCACCATCAACATCTTCATGGGTTTTACGGCTGAGGCGTATGGATTCCCCAGGGGATCCGCCGCCTTTTGGCCCACCCACCACCCCATCGATTATGCAATCGAGCAACAACACAGATCGGATCAGGCCTTTGTCTATCGCGATCTGAGTGACTCTGATACCCAAAGCGATTCTGACTCCAGCTCTTATGAGCTTATGGAGCCCGCCTCTCGCTTTGTCGGTGTCATTGACGCATCTGGCCCTAAGCCGGCCGAATCTGACCCTGAGTCAATATTACCTGCCTTACAGACAGGAGCAGACTCAGAAGCCGGATCTGATGGCACCGCTCCAATGGCGGAAGATTCAGATCTCGATGAGCATAAGGAGGAAGACTTTGCAGCACAGGTTGCCGCGCGAGGCTATGGCTCATCCGATCCAAACGAAGTCTTAATGACTTTCCCGGCACAGATAGCTATGGAGGATGGTGCGGCCGCGGCTAAGCCAGACGAGGCTGAAGTTTCCTCTAGCATCAAACACATTGGTGACAAGGCGGAAAAGCCAGAGGATGTGCTGGACCCTAAAGGCCTCCCCCGGCTACGCCTATTGAAGAAGACCTGGAGCGGTCAAAGGAGGAACACATGCGCGCATTGGAGCTTCTCAAAACACCTTTGGGACCAAATCCAACCGCGGTTGAACTTGAGGAAAGACGGAAAGCGCTCCTGGCTGAGACTGAAGTCAACATCAAGTATAAGTTGTCCCTCCTGAACAAGGAAAAAGAGTTAATCCTAGTTGGAAAGGCTCTAGAAGAGGAAGAGTACCAGCGTGAGCGCGATGTTGAGAAATTCCGCAAAATACGAAGTATACGTGACCCTCTTCTGCATCGGGATCTGCAGGGAAACTTCGAGAAGCTTCTGCCCAAAAGCCTTTAAAGCCTTGGCAGAAATACTCTTTCAGAGTTAACCCTGATGGAGTCATATTCTTCTCCACCCCGGCCAAAAACCTAGAGGCGGCCAGGGAAATCATGGGAGACGAAGCAGTCCCAATTGAAGAGCGCCACCATTATTCTAAAATGCTCATCGAAAAGGCGGTAGAGCAGCAGGCTAAGGCGGACTCAAACTCAAAACTGGCGGACGACACGCGTCTTTGCAAGACAGCCGTTGCCGGTGGGGATCCAGAGGAACCAGCTGGTTCCAGTAGCCATGGCAATAAGGGTAAGGAACCTAGGAAGGACAAAGTTCCTGACAAGCACAGGGATGAGTCAAAGACTGGGTCCAATCGCCATAGTGACAAAGGCAAGGACGACCACCGGCAAAAGGATAACACACGCCATAAGAAGAATGATCCGCCTCGCCGTGAAAGAGATCAAGACAAGGGGAAGGACGCACGGCGTGGGAGTGACCGGCTTAACATGCCACCTCCGCCCGCAGCACGGGCAAGAGACGAAGGAAATAGGGGCAACAGAGATCCGCCTCAAAGGCGATCTCGCTCCCGCTCCCCTCATCGCCAAAGCCGTCAGGAGGAGCCAAGGCGTAGCCAATCCAACAAAGGGCCAGCCAGGGAAAACACTCATATCTCAGACGCCCGCATCCGTCTCGATGAGATTAAAGCGGCCAAAGAGGAGTCTTACCTGGGCCCTGTGTGCTTTGGACCGGCGATTCGCAAGGTGCAACTCCCATCCTCGCTAGGCAATGTCAAGAAAATTGTGGACAAGTACAATGGCATTGACAAACCGGACATATGGCTGCCTGATTACATCCACGCCGTTGGTATTAATGACGGTGATTACAATGCAGCTGTACGTTTTCTTCCACTCATGTTGGAGGGAACGGCCCGGTTATGGATCGACACTTTGCCAGAAAAGAGTATCCACAATTGGCAAGACATGCAGAAAACATTCATGCAACACTTCTCATGCACATACAAACGTCCAAAGGCTTACTCAGATCTACTAAAGTGTGCTCAAGTGGAGGGGGAGTCAAGCAGAGCTTTCATAGCTCGATGGACAGAGACAAAGAATGCATGCGAAGACGTTTCTGAGATCCAGGCCATACATGCTTTTATGAACAGCCTGAAGAAAGGCAACATGATGAGATATATGTTGGCCAGCCAAAACATCAAACACCTCGGCGAGCTCTTAGACAGCGCGAACAATTACGCTGCAGCAGAAGACGACGCTCGAGCTGACGACGGCGATCTGCGCATGGACATAGCTGTTAACCCGGAAAAGCGAAACAACAATCAAAGCCGGAAAAAGAAGGAAGCCAACGATGCGCCAGGACCATCAAAGGAGGTAGCCTTTGCCAATAAGAAGGGTGGCCAGAGCGGGGCTAGCAGATGGCAGAAGAAGGCGATGACAGTCAAGGGTCAAGACCCATTAAAATCACCTATGACGACATCAAAGATGAACCTTGTGCCCATCATAGCAAGCTTGGCAAATGCACCCATACCAACAGGCAGTGCCGCCTTAACGATGATATCAAGAAGGATCCGACGCTGGCTTCAAGGCAAAACAGTTCAAGCGCAAGAACCGTAAAGACAAGAAAGAGCAGAAGGACAACGAGGAAAGTGCTTCGGAGCCGGAAGATCAGGAGCCAAAGCACAAGAGGAGCAACAAGTTTCCAAGGGTCGAAACAAGCCTTGTCACTTTCCTTGCCACTCCTTCGGCCAAAAAGGAAAAGGCAGCCTGGAGGGAACTCAATGCCACTATGCCAGCGGTTCCCCAGTATCTCAACTGGTCCGAGCACCCCATTACATGGGACCGCAACGATCATCCTGATCATATTCCACAGAACCCAGGGAATTACGCGCTCGTTGTAAACCCAATTGTGCAGCAATGCAGGCTTTCTAAGGTGCTTATGGATGGAGGGAGTAGCATCAACATCCTCTATCTTGAAACCTTAAAGCGCATGCGCCTTTCTGAGACACAGCTAAAACATAGCACAGTCAAGTTTCACGGCATAGTGCCAGGCAGGCAGGCCAGTTCTATGGGAACAATTGTCTTAGACGTCACCTTCGGTGACGAAACAAACTATAGGACTGAGGAAGTTGCCTTTGAGGTGGTGGAATTCAAAAGTGCGTATCACGCAATCTTTGGCCGCCCAGCCTTTGCCAAATTCATGGCACGCCCGTGTTACATCTACAGCAAGCTCAAAATACCTGGACCAAACGGCGTCATCACGGTCAATGGCGACTTCAAGAAGGCGAAGGAATGCGAAGCAGGAAACGCCGTCTTAGCAGAAGCAGTCATCAGCAAGGAAGAGCTGGAGCAGTACAAGAAAGAAGTTAACACCAATGAAATGCCGGATGGTAAAAGCCTCCTTGCGCTCGGATTACTTTCAAGGCCAGCTCAAACTCGAAGAAGATCGTGCTGGACAACGCTGATGCAAGCAAGACGACGAACATAGGCGCGGACCTCAGTGACGCATAGGAAGGCGCGCTCGTCAAGTTCCTCCGTGAGCAACGGGATATTTTTGCATGGTCACCATCAGACATGCCAGGAGTACCCCGGGAACTTGCCGAGCACAGCCTTAATGTCGCCAAAGGTGCCAAGCCAGTAAAACAAGGTCTTCGTCGCTTCGGTCCAGAGAAGAAGAAAGCAATAGGAAAAGAGGTAGCTCGGCTTAGTGCCGCTAATTTCATTAGAGAGGTTATCCACACAGATTGGCTAGCAAATCCTGTATTAGTACCTAAGAAGGACGTGAAAGACTTGCGCATGTGCATAGATTTCACCGGCTTAAACAAAGCCTGTCCTAAAGACCCCTTCGCATTGCCGCGAATTGATCAGGTCGTAGATGCTGTATCAGGTTCTGAATTACTATGCTTTTTGGACGCTTACTCTGGCTACCACCAAATTAAGATGAAGGAGTCTGACCAAATTAAGACTTCCTTCATCACACCTTTCGGAACGTTTTGCTACATAACTATGCCTTTCGGGCTTAAAAACGCTGGCTCAACGTACCAACGGTGCATACAACGTTGCCTACACGATCAAATAGGCCGCAATGTTCACGCTTATGTCGATGACATTGCCGTTATGTCGCGAAAACGCGGCGATCTCATCGTTGACCTTCAAGAAACCTTTGATAACTTAAGAAAATATAACATGAAGCTAAATCCGGGAAAATGCTTTTTTGGCGTCCCAGCAGGAAAACTTTTAGGCTTCATTGTTTCAGAAAGAGGTCTTGAGGTTAACCCAGAAAAGATTCGAGCTATCATGGACATCAAAAAGCCTACTTGTCTTAAAGATGTCCAAAGGCTCACGGATCTGCAGCAGCTGTAAGCCGATTTATTAGTAGGCTTGGGGATAAAGCTTTACCCCTATACAGGTTGTTGAAGAAAACTAAGACGTTCGTCTGGACTGAAGAGGCAGATGCAGCCTTAGCACAGTTAAAAGACGCCTTAGTTTCAGCACCAATATTAGCGTCTCCTCTACCACAAGAGCCGATGCTACTTTACATGGCGGCTACCAACTAGTTATTAGTGCAGTGGTTGTTGTTGAGCGAAAGGAAGAGGGAAAGGAGCTACCGGAACAAAGGCCGGTATATTATATCAGCGAAGTCTTCTCCGAATCCAAACAACGATACCCTCACTATCAGAAGCTGGCTTATGGAGTTTTCTTCGCAGCCAGAAAATTACGCCATTATTTCCAAGAGCACCCAATCACGGTAGTCAGTAAGGCGCCATTGGGTGACATTATAAACAACACCGATGCCACTGGACGTGTGGCTAAGTGGGGAATTGAATTGGCAGCCTTCGACATCCAGTACAAGCCACGTACAGCCATCAAATCCCAGTCTTAGCTGATTTCATCGCAGACTGGACAGAAGCAATGGATGAACTTCCCCTCCCTGACGAGAATATTGGGTTATGCACTTTGACGGCTCCAAAATGTTGCAGGGATCGGGAGCTGGCGTGGTACTGAAGAACCCTAAAGGAGACAAGATGTGCTATGTCTTGCAGATACACTTCAATGCCACTAATAATGTTGCAGAATACGAGGCTCTGTTGCATGGATTGCACGTCGCAAAGGATTTGGGCATTAGCCGTCTTTTGTGCTATGGCGATTCAGACCTCGTTGTTCAACAATTAGAAGGGGCATGGGACGCGAAGAGCCCTACAATGGCTGAATACCGACGCACGGTAGACGAGTTTGGTCGGTGTTTTATCGGCTTAGAAGTCAAGCATATCAAAAGGGAGGAAAATGAAGCAGCGGACGCCTTAGCCAGAATGGGCTCGAAAAGATCGAAGGTGCCCTCCGATATATTTTTGGAGCACCTGTACGTGCCGTCTATTAAAGGCGGAGATGAGGATGACCCCATGGCTTCGCAGTCTGTTTCCGTCATGCTGGTGAAGCCAGATTGGACACAGCCCTACATAAATTTCCTCCTTAACAAGGAAGAGCCAGAGGATGAAGTATTAAGGCGGCAAGTTGTGCGCAGAGCTAAGGCATACACAATAATAAATGGAGAGCTATACAAGCGGAGTACCACAGGTGTATATCAACGATGCGTTTCGCCGGAAGAAGGACAGGAGATACTAGAAGAGATCCATGGTGGATGTTGCGGTCATCATGCCTCTGCCCGAGCAATTGTCGCCAAAGCTTTTAGACATGGATTCTACTGGCTCACAGCAAAGCAAGACGCAGAAGAACTCGTCAAGAAATGCGTTGGATGCCAAAAGTATGCAAGACAGCCAAAGATGCCAGCCCAGGAATTGCGCACCATTCCAATCACGTGGCCATTTGCGGTCTGGGGACTGGACATGGTAGGTCCATTCAGGACTGCGCGAGGCGGCGTCAAACATCTCTTAGTTGCGGTGGATAAATACACCAAGTGGGTTGAAGCTAAGCCCATAAAAAAGCTTGATGGGGCAACAGCCAAGAAGTTCGTCATTGAGGTTATAACGAGATTTGGCGTCCCCCACAGTATCATTACGGACAATGGGACAAACTTCGCCGTAGGAGACTGGCAAAGTACTGTGGTGAAGTTGGTATTCGTTGGACTTAGCATCTGTGGCTCATCCACAATCGAATGGCCAAGTTGAGCGAACCAACAGTATAATTCTACAGGGAATAAAGCCAAGATTAGAGGTGCCTTTGCATAGAGCAGCTGGAGCATGGGTAGAAGAATTACCTGCTGTCTTATGGAGCATACGCACAACTCCAAGCAGTGCAACAGGCTACCCCCTTTCTTTCTCATATATGGCGCTGAAGCGGTACTCCCAACAGATGTCCTGCACGACACACCTCGTGTAACAGCCTACGTTGAAGCAGACGCAGAAGAAGCCAGACAGGATGGCTTAGACCTTCTCGAAGAAGAGCGTGAGATAGCGCTTCCGCCATTTATCAGCAGAACATGCGGCGTTACCACAGTCGCAAGGTAAGACGGAGATCGTTTCGAGAAGGCGATTTGGTGCTTCGCCTTGTTCAGCAAAAGGAGCACAAACTATCTCCCATATGGGAAGGACCCTTCGTTATCAGCAAAGCGCTTAAGAACGGGGCATATTATCTTGTGGACCTCCGTGATATCGAGAAGAAGAAGAAAAGAGGCCGCAAAAGGAAAAGGAACGAAGAAGCAGTGCTCAAGGAGACGAAACGTCCTTGGAACATTGAGCAGCTACGTCCTTTTTACACTTAGCAATTCTATTGTAATCACACCATATATGATTATGAAATAAAAGTCTTTGGTTCCCTCAATTATTTTTATGCATGAGTTCTCGCCGTCTTTTATTTCCATTTGATCATATATTTCGATAAAAATATCAATGTTAACCCGAATTGGCTCGTGCTTGTGGTTACTCACATGATGCTTTTGCCTTAAGGCCTTACAAAAATTAAAATTGCATCCGTCTAAGAGTATTTATCTGATCGCGTATATGCTGGCTTGTCTTAGTAGATGCTTTACGCACCAAAAGCCGGCGCCGTTTCTGTGTTTAAACAGTTTGGTTACTAACCCTGTTGCCAGCGAAGTGTTCCGTGCTTAGGTTCTGCCAGCATACGAAAAGGCTAAAGCATATAAGCCAGAAAACTTGAAGACGGATAAGGAGCATAGTTTGCAAGCCTTTTAAAAATAAGTGCATGCGTTGCAAAACAAACATGTTCAACAGATAAAAAGGCTCCTGCCATTACAAAACATAACTTAACAAGTCTTTTGTGCCATCTTTCATGACACGCTTAATGCAAAGTTTTTCCTGCATCTTATGCAGGGGACTGAGGAGGCGAAGACGCAGGGGACTTGGATGGATCCAGCGTAGCTTCAGACTCGCCTTCTTCTTCTTCTTCTTCTTCATTTCCGTCTTCTGACTCATCGCCATTGCCAGTGGTGGGTGCTTCGGCTTCGTCATCAGACACGTCGTCAGGACGGGGAGGCACAGGCTTCTTGGAGAAGAAGATAGACAAGTCTACCATCTCGCAACGGCTGAGGCAAAGCCAGAGACAGAGGCATAGACCTTTTCTTTGACGAGCTCGTTGCCGTCTCTGTCCTTGGCTGGGAAACACTTGATAACGCGCCACATGTTGACTTCGGGGTAGTGGCCGCGAACAAGTCCTAGAGCAAGTTTTGCTCCGCCTCTAGCTGCTGAGCGAAGACGCTCCACCACCTCTGGGACGCAGTTCTGAAGAAGTGGCAGCAAGTTGCTGGTGTTTGTCACTTGGGGCAGCTGTTTTGGGAAGATGTTGGCGACAACGTCTCTTCCCGCAGTACAGCCCTGACACAATTTCGCCACACTCCAAGATAAGCTCCAGGCGCGTCTCAGAGGTAAGCCTTTCCCCAAATCCAGCTGGAACTGTGGAAAGGAGGAATGGAAAAAAGTTAAGGCGTACTGAAGTGTTGAAAAAGGCAAAAGTGACAGAAAGTGCGAAAGTAAAAGAAGAGAGCTTACTTAGCAGTTTCTCGTCAATGGCGGTGCTCTCATCAGCTTGGCGTTCAAGACGACCTTGTAAGCTCTGGATTAGGAGCCCATCCTTTTCAGCCTGTCGCTGCAGTTTCAGAAGTTCTGCCTTCAGTTTGTTTGCCTTCAGCGGCGCTGTCTTGGACGGCTTTAAGATTGGCCTCGGCCGTCTTTCGGTTCTCCTCCAGTTGCTTAAACAAGGCGGCATTTTCCCGCCTCACAACTTCTATATCGCCAGTCTCGCTGACGATCTGTTTTGCCTTCGCCACAACAGCTGTGAAAGACACATTGCATGTGTTGAGCATCTTATGCCTTAAAATGAACTAAACACATGCATGTGAAAGAACATTTACCTTCGTTCGCCTTATTTTTGGCGACGGCTTGCTTGAGCACTTGCCTTTGGTTACTCAGGAGTACCATAGATCGCATGTAAGCTGCTCACTGCTCTGCTAAGGCAAGGGCAGTAGTAAGTAACAAAGGTAAAGACAATAAGTATAGCTACAAGGGCTTGGGGACTGAGTCTTTATCAACATTAAAGAAAGGCCATTACGTCGGCTTAGTCAAAGCACAACGTAATGCCCGGGGACTAGTATGTACATAAAGACGGAATATTTACCTGCATCATGGCCTTCAAGGCTTTGTAGCTCTTCTTCATTGTGACGTACAGCTCGTCACAATTGTCTTCCAGTTCAATATGGTCAATGTTGACCAACTGGCCTTAGCTTCGGAGGCGGCTCGTTGCGCTCCTTCTCATCGGCAAGCATGGCGGCGATGTTGGGTAAGATGTACCCCTCGTCGTCAAAGAGCTCTTGCTTCACCATGTTGCGGATAGCTTCACGAGTAATGGGCTCGTTCGGCTCTTCTGACTGAAGTACCGCCGCCTTCCCAGCAGCGGCAGCCCTGGCCAACTTTTCAGTTTCCGTCTTATCAGGAAGACGGCTGAGTCCAAATCTATATGATGATCTCAGATGGGCCTGGGGATGTCTCTTGTTGAACGGAGGGAGTGGGGGAGCGATGGCGGAGAAGGCTCAGTCTTCTTTGCCTGGAAGAAATTACTTTCTTCCTCTTGAGAGGTGCAGTTGGTTTGATCCTGCAAATCACATACAAAATAAGATAACATTCATAGACATTGTTCGCCTTACTAAAGAAATTGAGGTTCGGCTTACTTCTGTACTGGAGCATTGAAGGCCGCATCTTCATCGTCCTCAATGTCGAGCACTTCGGCGTTAACAGGGATGGCTTTCTCACGCTTCCGCCTTTCTGCTGCTGAAGTTGCTGCAGTAGCTCCTGAAGCCTTTCGTTTCCGAGTCTTTGGGGCTCGGGTGCCGCTTCAGGCACGTAAAACAAAGGAGCCAGCAGATTATCCGGCAAAAGGGCGAGCTGAAATCAAAAGTGGTGTTAGTAAGGCAAACATTGTGGAAGTATAAAAACAGTAATGGTAAATGCCTTACCTTGGAGCGGGTTGGCGGCTGTGTACATAGGACGCTGCTCTGTCAGCTGGATCCTTTCCTTGGCAATCCTCTTAAAGCGATACACAAGGGCGTCTTGCGTAAGGTCACTCTCACTAACACGGAGGGGATCTTTCTTCTGGTCCGTGTAGTGGCACATGAGGCCTTTGCGATCTTTCAAAGGCTGGATTCGCCTTGACAACCAACATAGGATGGTGTCTGCGCCCGTGAGTTTGGGCACAGCAGTCTTTGTTAAGTACTCAATCCGCCTTTGCATGCGACGGAGGTTGTCAGGAAGGACCTTCAGCGGTTTTTCGCCCCAAGAAGGCGGGGCTCCGCAGGCAAAGGAGAAAAGCGAGGAAGTCCTATGTCTTTGCCTACTGGCGCCATGTCTTTGCAGTAGAAGAAGGAGCTATTCCAGCCTTTAATGGAATCTATTTTTGGCGCCTTAGGATACCAGTCTCTGCCTCTACGAAGGTTGATGCTAACTGTTCCTAAGGAAAGCAGTTCTTCCTTCTCTGTTTGGCGCTTGCAAGTAAAGCAGTACTTGAAGAATTCTAAGCTGGGCTCTATGCCTAGTATCCTTCGAATAAAGCCATAAAGCCAGCTATGTACAAGATACTATTGGGGCCTACGCTATGAGGCTGAAGGCCATAGTAGTCTAAGACTGATTGGAAAAAAGGATGCGGAGGCAAAGACAAACCGGAGGAGATGTGAGACGAGGAGCACTCGTTCATCGCCGGCGGGATCTGGAGCAGGGTGGCCGTACGCTGACCGCCAGTGGCAGTTCTCCTTTGGTGGGAGGATGCCCTCCTTTTCCAGCTGCGTGAGGTCCGCGTCGGTGATGGTGGAAGCTGCCCAGTTGCGGGATGATGCTTCCTCTCCCTCCTCCTCTGCCTCCGCCGCATCGCCCTCGTCGGAGGGCTGGGCATTCTTCTCTGCTTCGATGGAGGTGGCCGCAGAACTTGTCGCCGCTGCCGCGCGAGATGCAGATGCATCCGCGGTGCTCGATCCCCTCATGGCCAGATCTTGTCCCTCCGTCGCCGCCGACGCCGCCGCCGTTGCCGCTCCCGCGGTCGCATCGGAGCTCTCCATGGGTGGGTGCGCAGGTGGTGGTGGTGGAGCTCGCCGGAGTTCAGATGGGATGGGCGCGAGGAGGACGATGAACAGGAAATGAACCAGATGGAGAAAATCAGTTCCCCTTTTATGGGGGCCGTGCGCCGCGATTAGTGCGGTGAGATAACGCCGCGCGATTTTCGCCACGCGTCCCGCAACGGTCAGATATGGGCATCTTCTCCCGCACGCCTCGGAGATCGTGTGCGGAAAATAGCAGTAATGGCGTCACAACGTCTCTTTGCTTGTCCAACTGTCGTGGACTGGCTTTGACTGTGGTGACGTCATGACAAGACTCGACGCTGACAGAATCTTTCTGCCAGATTGTTCAAAGTGCAGGAGAGTTCGGCTTAATCCTTAAGGCAGACTGAATGTCTCATTTTGGAATGCTCCAAGCTCTTCTGTCCGCCTTGCGCAAAGGCGAAAGCCCGTGTTTCACAAAGACGGCAAACGAAGAACTTAAACCTTTCCGGGGACTACTGTGGAGGTTATGCCGAACGGGTATACCTGCCACGGTGGATAAAACCTGGCCCACCAAGGAGGCCCATCAGATAAAGCCGGAGGGCTTAATGGAGAAGGCCTCATGGGCTTAGGCGCAAGGATAAGCTCTGGGCTGGCTTAGTGAAGTCCAAGACGAAGGCCTGGCTGCGTTCGCCTTAGGGAGCAAGTTAGGGTTTGTTACCGTGTTAGTCTAGGACTCGTGATCTAGGTCGGTTAAGGCTTTCCTTGTAGGGGAAGGCTTGGCGCCTTTATAAGCCAGCCTTCCAGCAGCCTTAGGGCACGCATACAATCTCATTGTAACCTGTACACATATTCTCCTTGAGTGAATTATAGCAGCACGTAGGATCTCGCCACCGTCGTGAGATCCGAAGCTGGGTAAGATCGTGTGTGCAATCCCGTCACTGGAACCCTCTACGTTCTTCCCCACCTCCTCTACGGTACGTATGAATCCATATAGTAGTTCCGCGTTACCAATACCTCGACACCCTAATTACAATAAGCACACATAGTAATATACAACTAAAAAGGTTACTCGCTATACAAGTCAACCACCAACCATTACAACAATTGTTCTTGCATGAAATATATTTTGAGAGTTCTAGGTCGAAACATTTCACAAATTTGATTTCCAGGTAACCACAAAAGGATGAAAAAGTTGTACTCAGTTATGAAATAATGGGTGCTACTATCACGTACTATAGTATTCATACATGTGATTACATCTATTTGAGTATCTTGTAAATATTTCAGTAGAGGATTTTACAATGTATGTGTAACAAAAATCCTAATAATGGTTGATAAAATAGGGTTATCTAGCTCAGTGGCGAGTGATAGGACATTCTAGACAGAACAAGGTCTCCAATGATTTGAACTTTGATATGCTCTAACCAACACTTGGCCCTACACTTCATTCATGATTTATTGTTAACCATGTTTTCGTATCCTTGGGTTTATATATAATACAGCGTGAGGTGGCGCATGGTTGCAGTTGGATAAGTTCGTTTGGGGCCGGACACATAAGTAAAATTTGATGTTCAGTATGTGAGATTGATGGATTTGGTGTATAGTCATGGTCGTTTGTTTTTTTGAAACAAAAATACAGAAAATCAACCCAAGCCTAAAAAAAATTGGGTATTAATTTTTTGAATAATATTTCGTGGGAATAAAATATTTACGGAATTACCTTTGGTAATCTTTTTAGCTATTTTTTTTTGGGTAATGACGTCTTAAGATAATATACTCAAAATTGTGAATTTATATTTGATTCCAAAAACATATGAAAATATCTACTCCACTGCAATACAAACAACCAAACACCATTGTACATTGAAAGAAATAACAATTGATAGTAAATTGTTGCACTGTAAAATTAACACAACTAAAGACCAGCAAACTTGGTTGATGCAAGAATAGCACCACCACATAATTATGGCCTTCATTGGCCATCATGCACGGCTCCAGGATACGGTGCAGCACGACTTGTTCACCGTCGTCGAGGCGTGGCTCGGCGACGACGGGTCTTCTCATAGCCTTCTTTTTCGGAACGCGTCGCGCTCTACTTTTTGTAGGGAACTTTTTTTGCAAATCCTATTTACCGTGGCGCGTACGCCCTCTTGTTTCTGGGCCAGGTTCATCCTTGCACATTGTTTTTTATGTGTTCCTGTTTCATTTTTCATTTTTTTCTTTCTTTCTTTATTTCTTTCCTTTTTTACTTTTCTGGTTCTCTTTTCGTTCTCTCCTTTTCTTTTAGGTTTTATTGAATACAAATGTTTTCACATTGTCAAAAATTGTTCATAGTATTTGTTTCATGATAAAAAAATTATATTTATTGATACTAAAAATATTGTCATTTTTTAAAATAAAAATCACAAGGTTCAATTTTTTTCATTGTTTAAAAAAATAACATTCCTGGATTATGTTGACGGGTTCAATTTTTGACACATCAAGGCTCCGTTGGTGCCGATACAGCTGGGTCCCTTTAATTTAGTTGCCACAGCACGCGTGCCTAGCCAGTTGGCAAGTGTTTTTCACGCTTTTCCTCTCCGACGATGTGTCAAGCGCTCCCCAGCGGCCTGGGTTCGGCCTGAGATCGCCGGATGAGCGAAAAACGAGATCCTATGGGGCGAGTGGAAGAAAAAAGTTGCGGCAAATGAGGCAACACGCTAAAAGGCCTTGTAGGAGTATTACTGGGGAAAAAGTCCATTTTAAACCCTGAACTCGTAGAGGTCAGGCGGTTTGAACCCTGAAATCCAAATCCCGGTCGTTTGAACCCTGAACTTAGCAATCCCGATTTAAAATAAACCCTGTAATTGTTTGTCACACCGGGAAACAAAAAATTCCGACAGGGAATATCCACTATATCACTGACTGGATGGGCCGCATGTCATATTCATCTCTATCCCCAATCTATCTCTCTATCTCTAAAATCCACTGAAGCAGATGCCGCCGCCGCCGAGGTCGCCGAGCTGCTAGCCTGCCCCGAATCCCCGTCCCCAACTCCCTTTGTGCGTCACCGCCGCCGTACACTCCCATGGTCGTCCATCTCGGTGGCCGGCGAGCGCTACGACGTAGGGGCGTGGCCGAGCTGGCCGGGCGTGTCGGCCAGCGACCGGCGGATGGCCGACGAGCAGGCACGGAGGCGTTGCGAGCTGCTCCTACCACCAGGAGAGGGACATTGCGGCAACCAGCTTCCAAAGCAAAAAAGAAAAGCTAGATTTGGAAACAGATGGATATGACATGTGGGCCATGGTTGTCAGCGACAGTAACAATTTTATAATTTTATTTTTTTCTCTGACAAACATATCAAGGTTCATTTTAGACCGGGATTGCTAAGTTCAGAGTTAAAACCGTCGGACCTCTACGGGTTTAGGGTTTAAAATGAGCGTGAATAGTCCGCAACTAGTTGCACCCGCAACCCATTCTCGGATATCCCACTTCGAAGTTTTCAAAAATGCATAATAAATCATGTATATATATTATGTTGTATCTTGTGCACCCATACATTTTCATCCAAAAATATGACTATACGTGACATGTGCAAAAAAGAAAAGGAGCTAAGTGAATAGTATCATGTGCTATTCACGCTTTATTTATCTTTTTTTGTACAAGTCACATGGTCAAATTTTTGAATGAAAATTTGTGAGTGCACAGAAACAACATAACCTATGTACATGATTTATTTCGTATTTTTTAATATACACGGTAATAGGGTGTGTGCGCAACTAGTTGTAAATTTTAGTCCCCGTTTAAAATGGACTTTTCCTATTACCAGCGAAGAGGTCGCCACCGGAGGCAACACGTAGTACGTCGGAATACGGGCGACAACGTGTGCCGCGCGGTGCGCTGGCCTTTCCGAGTTTTCTATTCGTCGAGATTTGCCCTGGCGGCCTCGGGGAGCGACGGCAATCCGGCAGTACAACACAACATCTGCCCTCACTTGCCGATTCTGAGACGAGCAACACACAGAGATCGCTGCGGATACGCCAGATCAGGCCCCAGCAGCGCTCGATCCGGAGTGATGTCTATATGCTGCTGGCGCAGGCTCTCTCGATCTCGCTTGCCGGATGATCTGTCTGTGGATCATGGTGTGGCCGGAACAGCTGGGCCCCGTTCATTTCAGTTGCCACAGCACGCGTGCCCGGCGCCGGGGCGAACCTCGCAATCATCGCCGGAGCTGTGCGTCGCGTCGATCGATTCGGGCTCGTCCTTCTTCACGGCTCGATCCCGTGCCCTGCCCCCGTGAAACGAATAATGCAACTGCGGTGCAGCGCAGAGCTATCGGCTCTCTCCCACGCAAACTCGAGCAAAGACGCATCGTGGTAACGCGTTTGAGCCCATCGCGGCGCATATCTCCGCTCGCCGTACTCCAGCTTGGTACTACTATAGTTTCCACCGCAACTCCACACGTGGTGCGCCAGCCAGCCACAGCTCCACGTGCAGCTCATGTATTGTATTGTATGCATGATAGGATCGCATCTGCGCGTGCTGACCTTCACAGAGTGGTTCGGTATATATATATGTGCATGGGGTATCCGTAGGCGAGATAGCCGAGCTCGTGATCCAAATCTCACCCAGAATTAGTATAGCTGGATGGATTCGATACACATAACACTACAGTCAACTTGACGATGTCAGGTCAACTGACGAGATATGGCCGGTAGTATCATCTGAATTCTGAACTGGCGGGGTTAACTAATTAACCACCTAGCCATGCACCGTACGTGCGTGCGTTCCACGCTCCGAATCTCCGGCACGCCGCCGCTCGTCTTTCCCTGTTGCGATAGTCACGTCACGTCACAGAGCCAGAGCCCTTCACCCAAAATTCAGTTGATGACCCACACTGAAATTTAGTATGAGCTTTACAGAAAACGTTAGGTGAAAACCTCTTAAGGCCCCGCTTGGAAGAACTGTCTACTTTTACGCCCGGTATTTATCCACCCGTCTACGACCCCGCTTGGAAGAACTGTGTACTTTTACAACCGGTATTTATCCACCCCTCTAAGGCCCCGCTTGGAAACGGGTTGATTATACAACGGCGGAACCCTCGTGTACATTACGGGACAAATCGGATCCGTGTTTTTCTCCGAGCGGGGCCTATAACTGTGAAATATACAGACCTGATCATGTCCGTAATATTTCCCAGCACTTTCCGGCGCGAAAGCGGCCATCCGAGCGAGCCCTAATTCGTTAAGCAAAACTTTCTACCAACAAGGAAACAAGTTCACCTTCGCCAATGATGCACCCTTTCTGAAGAAAAAGCCATCGATGGCATGATACATATACGAGGGTACCTGTCGACCGGAGAGCACAACACAAAAATGCGTTCACCACAATGATGGCTACTACTTACTTCTATTTGTGTATAAATACAACTACACTGGTAGAATAGAGACGGTCACCCCATGTCTCTGGTGGAGGAGCAGAGCAGTCCACTCCACTCCCGATCTTGCCTCCAGGCTCCAACAGCCAAACTCAGCAGCACCATGATTGGTTCTTCGGCGGAAAGGGCTTCGCTGCCATAGATTGTCGATGGAAACTTTTTATATACACCTGAGACAGAAGATTGTCTACGTGGGCTTGTACTGTATGTATGGGCTTAAGTAACCAGGCCCATCACACGGTGTCTAGTTGTTAAGCTAGGTCAACTTTGCCCTCCTTTTTTGCTCTAGCCATAACTCATCCATAACTCACGGTAACCTTTAAACGAAATTTAAAAAAAATTCCAGGTACTTGTCCCACATAATTTCGGTATCGATCCCATGTAATTTGGAATCCGTCCGACACTTTCGGTACCATTAGTCTGGTACCGCCTATTTAGCACCGTTAGATCAGAGCGAATTAATGGTTTCTAAAATTGCCAACCGCCGTAAAACTTGTATTATAATAAACATTTTTACTTGCTTACATACTAGTTAGAAAATAAAATTTGACTAACATTTCATTTATCGATACAATACATAATTAGGGAGCATTAACAATGAAACCATATATGTTTTTCAACCGTACCTAATTACAATAAGCACACATAGTAATATACAATTAAAGGCTAATCGCTACACAATTCAACCACCAACCATTACAACAATTGTTCTTGCATGAAACATATTTTGAGAGTTTTAGGTCGGAACATTTCACAAATTCAATTTCCAGGTAACCACAAAAGGATGAAAAAGTTGTACTCGGTTATGAAATAATGTGTGCTACTCTCATGTACTACAGTATTCATACATGTGATTACACATCTATTCGAGTATCTTGTAAATATTTCAGTAGAGGAATTTTACAATGTATGAGCAACAAAGATCCTATAATGGTCGATAAAATAGGATTACGTAGCTCAGTGGCGAGTGATAGGACGTTCTAGACTGAACAACAAGGTCTCAACGGTTTGGTTTGCTCTGGCCATCACTATTTGCCCTACACTTTTTATTCACGATTCATTGTTAAACATGTTGTTCGTATCCTTGGTGTTTATAATACAGCGTGAGGTGGCGCGCGCGCAGGGGGCAGGGCAGGGCAGGCAGCGTCGCCGAATCATCGCCGGCTGTGCGTCCGACAGTGCGCAAATCATACGCGTCGATCGATCCGGGCCCGTCCTTCTTCACCTCCCTTGCCCCGTGATCGAATGATGCAACTGCAGTTCAGAGCTACAGTCGGGCTCTCTGTCGCGCAACCGTGAGCCAGGACCTGCTCCCTCGCGCATGCGCATCCGCATCCGCCACGTTCGCGTCCTTTTTTTTTTTTATCACACGACGGACATGTGCGCGCGCATCAACGCGTGTGAGGCGTGCCGTCCCGAGCAGATCATGGGAGTGGGATCCGTAAACAGAGCGCTCGTACTGTCACAGTTGTAAACTACGCGCGGCGTCGCATATCTGTAGGGGAGATAGTCGATCGGGCTCGTGACCCAAATCCCACTCATTACATTATACTAGCTGGATATGATTCCATGGGCATAACACAACACCTAACTCAGTGTCTAGGTCAACTATGAGTCTATGTCGACTCGATGGGGTTAATTAACCAGCTAAGCACCTAGCGGCCGTGTGCTCCACGCACGCTCCGATCTCCGTCACGCCGGCCGCTTGCCTTCCCAAAATTGGTTCATTTCAGTTGGCTTCGAAGAGGATCCCACCTGAAAAAACTTCTGAATTTGTTAGGCGAGTGCATAGCTTTCTACTACCAAAGGGAAAGAAAACAAAAAGAAGCTCACGTTCGCCAATGATGCATCCTTTCTGAAGAAAAGCCAACTACTCTCTCCGTTCCAAATTACTTGTCATCCATTTGCCAAAAAGTGGATGTATCTAGTCATGTTACAAGTATAGATACATCCACTTTTGGGCAAATGGATGACAAGTAATTTGGAACGGAGGGAGTATTAAAGATCGATGCATCGATCTACGAGGGCAACTCTGCACCGGAGAGCATAAGACTGCTATGTACCAGTGCAGTTCACCATCGATGACTATTTTTTTTCTTCGATAAAGACAATATATTAATATCGCGAAGATACCAATCACACATTCACACCCAGCCTCTGTAAAAACGCAATATCCTAATAGCATTACGAATACACACATAAAAAAGAAGATAAAAAGAAAAGTCATGTTACAGAGTTTCAGTCCTTGCAGCAGCAGCACAACCACCACCAACACAACACCTGATGTCCAAGTTCTACAAAAGCGATGCCTACAAGAAGGAAACCATGCACAAACACCGTCGTCGCTCAAAACACTGCTCACAGAGTTAAAATTTAGTGCGGCATGCACCAAATTCACGGTAAGAACTAAAATAGACTAGACGCGAGGAGGAGTGTTGAAACATAAATATACGCCTAAACCCCTTCCCATGCATCGATTCGAACTTTGGGGATAAATGAGTACTGAATCAATTCTATAATGATAAAAAAGGAAAGATATGTGAGAGCACCGTTTTGACTGCCGATCTCACATACTCCGTTATATTTTCGAAAATTAAAAAATATGAAAACATATTAAAAAATCTGAAAAAAGGGGGGCAAACATATGTGCAAAGTTTTCTGACGAAATAACATGTGTGGTGCTATGTACGAAAAAAACAAAATCAATGCGGGAAAAATGTCATTTCGTCACGAGACTTTTTTTTCAGATTTTTTTAAAACGTCACGAAACAAATGTGGAACATTAGCATATATTTGCTCCCTATCTTTTCAGTTTTAAAAAAATTGTTTTTTCATATTTGTTTGAATTTCGAAACAGACACACCAGGTGAGCTCGGCAGTCAAAAGGGGAATTTCCGAAGATATTTTCACCTTAGCAAAAACAGATCATCTCTTAGCTTTCGTTCTCGCCGTTTGGCTCATGCGGTCACCCTCTGATTATTTTTCGATAGCAACTTTCTGGCAGCGGCTTCTGATGGGCATCTTCTAGTGGGCCTAGACCCATCCTCTGGAGACCTTTCCTACCTTTGGTCCAATTTCAGAACACACGGCCCTGATACTCTGCAGGTGAGAATTTGCATTCATATGCCATGCCAGGACTCGTGCTTATTAGTTTCAGAAACAAAATGTAACATGCTACTAAGATTTCGAGGTACTTAATTCGAAACATTTTTTCAGTATTGTATTGGGATAACTGAAAAAATATACACTCTGTAGGATCCAGGTTGGTAGATTTGTCCTTACTAATTTGAGCGTGAACTTGCCGACTACATTCTTATACTACTCCCTCCGTTCGGAAAAGGATGTCACAAAAATGAACTATAGATAGATCATTTTTGTGACATCCTTTTCCGAACGGAGGGAGTAGTATAAAGTGTAGTGCTAATGTTTGTACTCGCGAGACGGAGGCGCACTCACAAGCAGTGGCGGAGCTCGAAACAAATACTTGGGCGGGCCAAATTAAAGAAGAGAAAAAAAATCACATCTTACCTAATCTATTGGCTGCTGTTACAGGGGATTTTTTTTTTCAACCTAACCAATCCCTGCTAAGAATTTTGGGGAAAAACAACATGTGCGCTCGTGTGTTGTGTTACTAGTGTAGCTGCAATTAAGAAAAAATGGAGCGGTGAGCTGCTCGATTTATTATGCACCTAACGATGCCGGGCAGTTTTTTTTTTTCGAGACAAACGATGCTGCGCAGCTGGACCTCGGGCTAGTACTCGTATGGACTACTAAACTGGGCTTGCGCAGTTGCTTCTACTGTTGGGCTGGGCCGCTTTTGCTGCATACTAGTACTGGTTAATTGTTTTTTGGCAAAAAAACCTGGGCGGGCGTGGCCTAGGTCGGCCATCACTGAGCTCCGCCAGTGCTCACAAGTCAGGTTGTAAATGGCAGCGGCATCCGCTAGTCCCGTTTACGCCGCCCGCTAAATTCAGCCTATGGCGTATGCGGATAATCACTTAATTTATGTGGCGTTTGTGGCGAAACCACGAAGTCCACCGTCGCCAGCGAAGAAAATTGCAAAAAACCACCACAATTAGTGGTCAAGCTACAAAAGACCACCGGTTTCCACCGAATTCACAAATCGCCACCACTATTCGTTAACACGTAACAAAAAACCACCACTTCTTCTGTGACCTCGTTTTAGCCGAGTTGACGCTGTTTCTGACCGGTATGGCCCACTGTCAGGCATGACGTGGCGCAGGCTACATTTGCACAAAAGTCCTCCACAAAATTTTTGCCAGCTCGTTCCCTTTAAAAAAAATAAAAAAAATTACACGGCACGGCCGCCACGGCGCTGTGGCAGCAGCAAGAACCGGCGCCCGCACGGCCATGGCGTCCGATGCTACGCTGCTGCGGCCGGCGGCGAGCCTGCAGCGAGGGCGTCATCACCTTCGCGCCCACGTTCAAGTACTCGTGGAACTCTGACAGCTACGCCGGCGACGAGGACGATGGCGGCGGTGGTGGCGCGGCGTCGAAGAAGAAGCCGGAGCGGAGCGCCGGCCAGGGGCGCGGGCGTGGCCGCCGGAGCGCCGGCCGGCCACGGCGCGGGCGCGGGCGCGGGCGAACGCCGGCCAGGGGCGCGGGCGCGGGCGAGCGCCGGCCGCCACGGCGTGGGCGCGGGCGCCGGAGCGCCGGCCAGGGGCGCGGCCGCCGGAGCGCCGGCCACAATACGATCGATACGACGCCGCCGGCGACCGCGCTTTTGTGCTACACTTGAGCGCCGCTGGCGGAGCAAGACATGGCCGGTGTGTGGCGCTCACTGTGCTTGGTCGCCGTCGGCCGGGTCCTCGCGGCGCAGCGCCGGCGCGCCTCAGCCTGGACCCTGGAGCACGACGAGCACCACGCGGAAGCTGCCCTGTACGTCGGCTAGGCGTATGAAGTCCTCGAGCGGCAGCGGACGCCATGGCCGTGCGGGCGCCGGTTCTTGCTGCTGCCACAGCGCCGTGGCGGCCGTGCCGTGTAATTTTTTTTTATTTTTTTTAAAGGGAACGAGCTGGCAAAATTTTTGTGGAGGACTTTTGTGCAAATGTAGCTTGCGCCACGTCATGTCTGACAGTGGGCCATCAAGGTCAGAAACAGCGTCAACTCGGCTAAAACGAGGTCACAGAAGAAGTGGTGGTTTTTTGTTACGTGTTAACGAATAGTGATGGCGATTTGTGAATTCGGTGGAAACCGGTGGTTTTTTGTAGCTTGACCACCAATTGTGGTGGTTTTTTGCAATTTTCTCAAGAGGTGTTTTTTCTCGTCTGAAGGAAAGGGGCCGGCTTTGAGAAAAGCCCAACGTGAAGCCAACTCTTTTGTTTCGTTTCCCAGCTTTTTTTTGGTGAAAAGCCTCCAAAGCTGAAACAAAAGGGCCCTAAGTGGCGGCCACAAAATCCACCAAATTGCTATGTGGCTGAAGCGGCTGTGTCCACATCGTCACAAGTCGATGGTTACAGTTTTGTCAGCAGGACTCGATAAGCCTGACGAAACGATCCAAGTCGTCTCTCTCTTCTTCCTTATTATAGGTTAGCTGAACCCAACTTGACCGTGCTCTCTGTACATGTTGATCCGGTCTGCACCGAGCATGCGTACTCTACATATGTTGACACGCTTTGGCGACGAGACGATGATGCCATGCATGCAATCTGCGGCGAAATCGGCCAGCAGCCGAGCAGAGCAGGTAGGGGGCAGCATCCTTCTCTTGACGCGGTCTGTGGTTGTTATTAGTTACTCTGACGAAATTTCATTATCGGTAATCTGAAAACGACCGTACGCATGATCAAACGATTTTTACGTGTTCTCGTGCATTTTTTTTTGACAAGGTCAACCGATTTATTTATCATCAACAGTCGTACAAAGAATTTCCAAAGTAGTAAAAATTATAAAAAGATTTTGGACCACTTAGCGACGACTACAAGCACTGAATCGAGCTGAAAGTGTACCACTGTCCTCACCCCTTCCTTACTGGAGCCGTGGAAAGCTTGATAGAGTAGAGATTGTTGTAGCAGACATACGGGAAGTCGTCGTGCTAAGACCCCGAAGGGCCAACTCACCAAAGATACAACCATCGTAAAAAATGACAACCATAAATTGGAAGAGCCAGACGTGCATCCACACGAGCGAACACGAAAACGGACCGGATCCCAGAATATCCGCCGGATATACAACTCCACGCGTCCTCCGCCGGCGATAGATGCACCACCGGAGCGTGGATAGGATAGGGAGAACCTTATTTATTCTGACTTTGTGATGTCAGCCACCGCCATACCATTCCAAATAAGTAAGACACTAAAAGAGCCTAACAAAAGGAACGGAAATCTTACCGGTGGCAAGTGGCCACGGTCCGCCACACCTTCGAGGCCCAATAGCCGCCGGAGGCGGGAGGACAGACAGCATCGCCGGCGAGAGGGACAGAGCCCTAGATCGCTTCTCGAGAGTCTGGAGCTGTACCGGTTCGGTCTGAAACTTTTACTAGTCACTTTATACCAATTATTTTTTTGTCAGAAATAATGCAACCATTTTTTTTTTAGGGGAATAATGCACCAAATGATTGTATCTGGACGAAGTCAGGGTGGAGACCTGGAAGCGGTCCAAGTCCAACTCCAGAGGAGGATGCAGGCGCTGCGTGAGTGCGTCTGCTTACGTCAACGGGCTCGGGCCACCCGGGCCCACGTCCGGCGACGTAAGCCGCTGAACTGGTCAGGCCCACCAACTCCTCCACCCCGAGCTCCGCCTCCGCGCCCACGCTTTTAAACCCGTCTCCTCTTTTCCTTGCCTGCCACTGCCACGCCGCACCAACTCGATCTCCGACCCCAATCGACGCCGCGGCGCACGCGAGACGAGGCGGCGGCGGCGGGCGAGCGGAGCGGAGAGATGTGGGTCTTCTACCTGATATCGCTGCCCCTGACGGTGGGGATGGTGGCTGCCACGCTGCGCTACTTCGCCGGCCCCGCCGTGCCGCTCTACGTCCTCGCCACCGTCGGCTACGCCTGGCTATGCTCCCTCTCCTTCGTCATCCTCGTCCCCGCCGACATCTACACGGTGCGATCCCTCCCCCGCGCTCCCTCCTCCCTCCCCCGCGCTCCCTCCTCCCTCCTCGCCTCGGCACCACACCGCTCTCTCGCTTTGCTGCTCCCTGCTCAACTAGCTAGCGTCTAGCGTTGCTGTGCAAATTAGCTGGTAATTACCATTTCCGCGAGCCGAGAAACGCGGGCGTTCGTGCGCGTGTGGATTTGACATTAACTGGGATTCTGGGAAGCCCGTCTGTAGAATATAAGAGATTACGATGAATCGCGCATGCGAATCCATTGCTCGTGGCCGCGGGTGTGGGCTCCAGGTCCAGGATATACAGGTTAGAATGTGGTCGCCTATGCGATGCAATTCATCTTGGTGACGACACTGACGAGCCATGGGATGGAAGCGTGGAAAAATCAGCACAATATTACGGCAATGGGATGATTTTAATGGTGGAATTGGTCGCCCCATAGGCATGAGGAGTTTGCCTGTTCCGGCAACTTTAGAAATGATGTAAGACACGGTTTGGTCATCAAAGTTGGTACAGATGTATCCTTCTAATCTTTTGGAGATGGGTACGGGTGCATATACATTACATTGTACTCATGCCTGGCCAGTGAGGGCACTCTCTTCTGTTCTGTTGTTCTGAATTCTGACCTCGTGTTCCGTTATTGTACCTACAGACAATTACCGGCAATCAGAAGGCTGACGTTGGGTTCTTTTGGAGCTGGTCTTATTGGAGCTCGTTTATCCTAGCATGGTATGTGGCTCATCACAATAACTTGCGTGTGTGGTAACGGGGGCCAATGATAAGGTGGAAACTTGAAATGTCCTTTTCATAACATGCAAGTAGCCTGACACTGCTGCCTTAATACAAAATTTGCGCAATTGGTCAATGGTACATGTACTTAGCCTTCTTGAGCGGATGCTGCTTCGGCAATCTGAATTGTTTAATGGTTTGACCAAACGTTTCTTCCAACTTAACTAAATTATGTACTTCTCTGAATGTCACTGCCTATTTTTTATTGACTACCGAGCATCCCTCAAAGTATATATGTCGTAGGCAGCATGAGAAAATCCTGTGGTTTTTTATGTTTCATTTGTTTAATTAACTTGCACAATTCCTATCAGAAAGGTTGGCCCGAGTTAGTGAGGGAGGATAAGGTTGGCCTGTCGGGTGAGTTAATTTTTTTTCTTGCCAAATGGGGTATTCGATCGGGATTTTGGTAGCTGGACCGAGCATCTGTGTTTGCCTGTTTGGGTCCTGCGTGTGGTGTGCCTGTCTATTCATGTACTATTGAACATGAGATATTTGTCCAAAAAAAATTAAGTATAGTTTGCTCAGTATCATGATACTTATTTAACATTCTTCAAGTATATTTCACAAAGCATCATGATAACATTCTTGGAGTATCATCATTTTAAAATTAACTCTGATTAACTTAGGTTCATGACATATTTTTGGACAACTTTCACTTTATTCGACCCAAAAATAAATAATGATGACGCGAAAAACCGAAACTTGATTTTTGCAGGTGCATACTTACTAATGAAAGACTGTATGTTGTCCGCACATTTTTACACGGTTTAGTCATGAATGTATTGCTCTGATATAAAAAAACTCACTAAAATAGAAATGTGATTTATATTTTAGAGACGTGCGTGCACGTGCAAAGCTACTAGTTTGCTAAAGTACACAATGTTTTTCGGGTTGAGACACGTTTTTCTTCCGGAACTCTCTTTCAGTTTTCAGTAGTTAGGTTGTTTGTCTAAATACAACATTTGACACTATTCTCATTCAAATTATATTAATCTCAACAGGGTTATCATTCCTACCATCCGTGGCTATGAGGATGCTGGAGATTTCACTGTTAAAGAAAGGCTGAAAACCAGTATCCGAGCAAACTTGCTCTATTATGAAATTGTGGGAGCTATCGGCTTTTTCGGAGTCATTCTTATCATGATCTTGCGTCACGATTGGTATGTAGTATGTACTCATGTTTCCGATCTCTACTGAGCTTACATATTGCACGACCCATCTAATATGCACGTGTAGTTCAATTGTTTGTGTGATTTTTTATTTGATCTGTTCAGGTATTCTCTAGTGGAAAAAAAACTGTATTACAGCTTTAATTTACTCCTGTTATAACTTTTATCAACTTGTCAGTTTGAACTTTATCCAGCTTGAACTATTTCAATCTTTCTCACCTATTTTTCTTGTCTTTGATTCATTTTGCGATTGCTGGATGATAGGTTCAACTTTCTATTCACCGTGCCAACTTGAAAAAAATGCTATTGATTGCAGGGGTGGCGCTATCTTGGGATTTGCCATGGCATGCTCAAATACCTTTGGACTAGTGACAGGGGCCTTTCTTCTTGGTTTTGGCTTGAGCGAAATTCCAAAGAATATATGGAAAAATGCTGACTGGACTCGCCGCCAAAAAGTTCTCTCTCACATAGTTGCAAAGATGGCTGTAAAACTTGACAATGCTCAAGAAGAATATTGCAACACAATCGCGGTACGTACTTCTCTGGGTTCTTAAACTTGTCAGGGAAAGAGCAACTGAATATTCCAGGGGGGCAAAGCCCAGTACATGTACATGTGTAGGTATGAACAGTAAATATACATCTAACACCCCCCCTCAAACTCATGGTGGGTCAACAACACTGAGTTTGGAGAGGAAGAACCCATGCTGCGCTCGAGTCTGTGCCTTCGTGAAGAAATCCGCCAACTGTAAGTCGGAGGGCACATAGTGAAGAGCAAGAATCTGATCCTGCACAGCAGCACGCACAAAGGAGGCATCCACGCCGATGTGCTTGGTGAGCTCATGCTTCACCGGGTCACGCGCAATGCTGATGGCACCAGTACTGTCTGACAGTAGAGAAGTCGGTGCAGCAGCCGAAACACCAAAGTCTGCTAGCAACCATCGCAACCAGGTCACCTCAGCCGTCAACATAGCCATCGCTCGCAACTCAGCCTCTGCACTGGAGCGGGAAACTGCCTTCTGTTTCTTCGTCTTCCAGGCAATGAGAGACCCGCCAAGAAAAACACAATAGGCAGACAGGGAGCGGCGATCAGAAGGATCACTGGCCCACGTAGCATCAGAGTAGGCCTGGAGCTGGAGAGAGCTGGAGCGAGGAAAGAAAAGGCGGCGAGAGATCGTGCCACGAAGATATCGTAGAACACGGAGAAGGTGACTATAGTGGACAGAACTGGGAGCAGAAACGAACTGACTCAGAATGTGGACAGGATATGATATGTCTGGACGAGTGACAGCCAGATAGACAAGACTCCCAACAAGATGACGATAGCGTGTCGGGTCTGTGAGGGGATCACCATCGGTAGCACGAAGCTGAACATTGAGCTCCATAGGAGTCTCAGCAGTGCACTCATCACCAAGAGCGGCGCGAGCAAGAAGATCCTGAATATATTTTTCTTGGGAGATATAGAAGCCATCAGAAGTCGAAGAAACCTCAATCCCAAGAAAATAGCGAAGAGGGCCAAGATCTGACATCAGGAACTGCTCACGGAGGCGGGCCTTAACAAAGGCAATATACTCAGAGTCATCGCCAGTAATGATCATGTCATCAACATATAAGAGGAGGAGCGTCCGACCACGAGGTGAGGTGTGGACAAACAGCGCAGGGTCATGGTCGCTAGGCACAAACCCAGCAGCAGTCACCACAGAAGCAAAACGCTCAAACCAGGCGCGAGGGGCTTGTTTAAGGCCATAGAGAGAGCGCCGAAGACGGCAAACCATACCATCAGGAACAGAGTACCCCGGTGGTGGCTGCATATAAACCTCCTCACGCAACTCACCATTGAGAAAGGCATTCTGGACGTCAAGCTGAGACACAGACCAATGACGAACAGAAGCCACAGCGAGAAGAGTGCGAACTGTGGTCATGTGGGCAACAGGAGCGAATGTCTCATCATAATCGCGTCCCTGCTCCTGCTGAAAGCCACGAGCCACAAGACGAGCTTTGTAACGCTCAAGAGAACCATCGGAGCGAGTCTTGATCTTATAGACCCACTTGCAAGTGATGGGACGAACACCGGGAGGAGGGGAAACAAGGTCCCATGTGCCAGTGCGCTCAAGTGCAGCAATCTCCTCAGCCATCGCAAGCTGCCACTCAGACTGAGCCATGGCATCCCGATAGGAGGTGGGCTCAACAGTAGCAGAAAGACCGTACTGGGAAGGAGAATAGCGAGCAGGAGACCGTAAGGAAGGGCGAGAACGAAGGTTATGAACCGGTGTAGACGGGGAAGGTGGCGCGCCGGAAGTAGAGGGTATGTCAGAGGAATCATCCACAGCACGAGGACGACGAGTGTAGTGGAGAGGAAAGGGAGAAAGGGGAGGACACGCCGGAGCGGTAGGTGGAGAGGAAGGAGGAGGGGAGGGTGGTGTCGGAGGTGTATCAGAAACCGGGAGACTCGGCGGAGGCGGAGGTGGAGGAGGAACAATAGGCACAGAGGGAGATGTGTCGGGGAGTATAAGGAAGGAGAGATCGTCAACTGAAAAAGAGGAGGTGGTAGGACGCGGATAGTATGGACGAGACTCATCAAAAGTCACATCACGTGAAATACGCAGACGACGACCGACAGGATCCCAACACCGGTAACCCTTGTGCTCATCACTGTAGCCGAGAAAGACACACTCAACCGACTGAGCAGTTAGTTTGGTGCGTTCTCGCGGAGCAAGAAGGACATAGCACACACACCCAAACATACGAAGAGCGGAGTAGTCAGGAGAGTGACCAGAGAGACGCTCCATAGGAATACCACCCTGTAAGGCAGCCGAAGGCTGGATATTGATAAGGTAGGTGGACGCAGAAATAGCCTCAGCCCAAAAGTGGGGAGGAAGAGAGGCAGCGATCATCATGGCACGACTTGTCTCAAGCAGGTGGCGATGCTTACGCTCAGCAACACCATTCTGAGCATGGGCACCAGGACAAGAGAACTGGGCAAGAGTACCCTGCTCGGCAAGAAAACCACGCAACATCTGGGAGATATACTCACCAGCCGAGTCAGCACGAAAAACACGGATGGGCGTGGAAAACTGGGTGTGAACCATGGCAGCAAATCGCTTGTATATGGAGAGAACCTCACTCCGAGATTTCATCAAATAGAGCCAAGTATAGCGAGAGAAGTCATCAATAAAAAGAACATAGTAGCGATGACCACCTTTCGAATCGAAGGGAGCAGGACCCCATACATCAGAATGAACTAAGTCGAAAGGGCGCTGGAGACTGACTCACTCGTAGGATAAGGTAATTGAGTCTGTTTGCCAAGTCTACAACCATTACAATGTAAAGATACATCGCCAGAGACAGCCCTAAGACACCTTGATGCACTAGCGAGGACAAGCGAGATCCACATATATGACCAAGCCGATGATGCCACTGTTGGAAGGACGCAGAGGAGGAGGTAGCAAGAGCATGCGAGCTGGCGGGTGTGGTGGAAGGAACACAAAGCCAGTCGACCTCCCAAAGGCCCTGAGCCTCACGGCGCCGAGGGCCAGCTCCAACTAGAGCCTGGGTGCGACGATCCTGAACAGAGCAAGAGTCGGTATCAAGAATGACACGACAGCCAGAATCAGTAAGTTGAGCAGCGGAAAAAAGATTCATAGTAAGACGGGGAACATGCGAAACACTAGGAACAGAGAAGGACGGAGTAGAAAGAGTGCCACGACTAGCAACAGGAAGAGCTGTGCCATCGGCAGTGAGAACATTGAGAGGAGAATCAAGAGGTCGAAGAGAAGACAGAGCAGAAGAATCAGAAGACATGTGAAAGGAAGCTCCAGAATCCAGAACCCACGGAGATGTACCTGACTGAGTAGGCGGTGGTGGCGAAGTAGAAGCAGTCAGCGAGGCAACGGTGCCCGTCGAAGAAGAGCCAGAGGAAGCCAGCATACGCTTGAGCTGGGCAATATCCTGAGCAGTGAAGGACTGTGCAGACGGAGACACACGAGCCGCAGGAGAGGAGCGACCCATTTCACGCTGCTTCTTGAAACAGTCAGACTCAGGATGGCCCGGCTTCTTGCAGTAGTCGCAGAACATGTGAGAGCGCCTACCCCCCCCTGCAGAGGGCCGCCCACCCACCCCCCGCGAAGGAGTGGGTAGTAGCGGTGGAACAGACGACACCGGAGCACGGGCAGCAAGCACAGTGGGAACCACAAGCAGCCCAGCAGAACGGAGCCTAGTCTCCTCAGCGCGAAGCTCTGCAAGTACCTCTGAGATGGGAACACGTCGACCACGGGCAAGCAAGTGTGCACGCCGAGGCTCAAACTCGGGACGCAGGCGAGACAAGAACTCATGGACACGCTGAAACTCCAAATCTGACCTCACTGTCTGACAGCAGCGACAAGTACCACAAACAACAGTCCGCAGAGAGTCAAGCTGACGCCAGATGGCAGAACACTGTGTATAGAACGCATCCACAGTAGACTCACCCTGCTGAAGATCATGCTCCTGACGGACCACAGATAGGTAGAGAGCATCACCCGAGGGCTGATAGCGCTGACAAAGGTAAGTCCACATAGCAGCAGAGGTGCCTAATCCCATGAACTCAGAAGCAAACTGAGGCAGAACACTCGCAGTGAGGACAGCAGCAGCACGAGCATCATCATTGCACCACTGAGTGTAAACAGACAGAGCATCCCGATAGGGAGAGAGGGAGTCCGAGTAATCCGATACCTGCTGGTCATAGGCTTTAACTGCAAGATCATCAGCATTCTTGGCGGCAGCACGATCAGCCTCAGAAGCATCAGCGGCAAGAGCGGGTGGCACCGGTGGAGTAGGAGCCACAGGAGCAACGGGGCACGGCGGACAAGAGACCTCGCCAGAGAGAACGCCCCACAACAGGAGGCCGCGCATGTGGATGCGCATAAAACCCACAAACTCGGCGTAGTTGGTGCCATCAAAGATCACCGAGCACCGGGGAACAGCAACATAGCCCGAAGAGGACATCGCGGGCTCTCTGTTTTTTTTTTTTTTTTTTTTTTTTACACTAGCCGGACCTGGGGCCGGTCAAACCGGGCTGAGAACCGGAGCAGCGGCAGAGGCGTCCGGCACAGGGGCCGGTCCCAGCCGGGCTGAGAACCGGAGCAGCGGCAGAGGCGTCCGGCACAGGGGCCGGTCCCAGCCGGCCGGGCGACCGGAGCCCTCACAGAGGCAGCCGGCACAGGGGCCGGTCCAACCGGGCAGACGACCGGGCGCACGAACTCCTCCCCGCTCGATGCAGCCCCGAGCTCACCCGCTCGATCTGCTCGATGCGGCCACGGGATGCGCCGCCGGGAGCCGGAGCGGACGGCCGGAGAGCCGCGGGAGGCAGCGAAGGCGGCCGGGGTCGCGGAAGACCGGGCACGGGCGGCGGCCGGACCTGGAGTCGCGGGAGGCCGGGAACGGGCGGCGGCCGGACCTGGAGACGCGGGAGGCCGGGCACGGGCGGCGGCCGGACGAGGCAGGCCGCAGACAGCTGCGGCGGCGGCGCGGCAAGCCGGGCACGGGCGGCGACCGGAAGTGGAGTCACGGCAGGCCGGGGATGGCGGCAAGGACGCAGCAAGCCGGAGAATGGCGGCGGTGATGCAGCAGGGAGGTCGCTGCACGGCGGCGGCGACGCAGCAGGCCGGAGACGGCGGCAGCGGCGCGGCAGGCCGGCGACGGAGACAGCCCGGAGTTGCTACGGGTGGGGAGGAGGAACTGAATATTCCAGGGGGGCAAAGCCCAGTACATGTACATGTGTAGGTATGAACAGTAAATATACATCTAACAAAACTGTCATCTCATGATCAGTGTATTCTGCTAAAGGCCTTTTCCATTCGTTCTCTAAGGTTGTACAAGCCACATCGAAACAAATGTCCAAGCGTGACCCAGTAAGGCCTTATATGGATATTATTGATAATATGCTGGATCAAATGGTATGCATGCCCAGGTACCGCTACAAATTGACATTTACATATTGTGATTATTCATAATAACTCTTAGCCTCAAATCTATTTTCTCAGTTAAGAGATGACCCAGTGTTCAATACTTCTGGTGGAAAATTAGAAGAAAATGATATGGATTATGATACTGACGAAAAAACAATGGCTGCACTTCGGCGTCGGCTTAGGAAAGCACATGAGGAGTACTGTAGGTGTAAAAGGTACACTATGATTTTTTTGAATAGTAAAGGTACACTATGATAAATACATACATTTGCTAACTGTTACTGCATATATGAGTAAATTGTTGTAAACAACTACTGCAGTTCGAAAACAAAACTTCACATTACTATAGAATTTTGTTGGACACAGAACCATATTTTGCTTCACTTAGTTGTAACTATTTAACTATATTGATTCTTTTGCAGCAAATATACAACTTCTGTCATGGAAGCCCTTGAATTGGAAGACACAATTACAAACTATGAGCAACATGATGCAGATGGATGGTGCGTATTGACTTTTGTTTTTACAGATAAATCGTTGTGTCAGACTGTCGCTTTGTGCAGAAAATTGATAGTTAATGTCTTAATACAACTCCATGAGAAATCTCTGGAGCATTTTGATGTATGTTATGTTCTGTTTAACCATATACTATGATAACTTACGTTGGAGATATTTTTTGTGGTATTTGCACCGGCCACAAAATGCTCAGTTGATTTGATTCCTTGGTGCACTGAGGATGATAGTGGCTATTGCACTACTGCATATATATGAATCAATTTTGGTTGGCTTTGTTATCATGTACTCCAGGGGAAATCAGTGAGCCCGATTTGTAGACATTCTTAAAATGAGCCCGATTTATCCATTAGATGTACTTGCTTGAAAAGTGCTAACATGAGTATTTGAGTAGATCTAGTTCCTGGTATTTCAGAATGTATTTGTCTAATGAAGACTCTGTAGTTGATAAATCATGTCTCTCTGAGAAAATATACGTGTTAATATTACCCGCACTACAACAATCAGCAGGCATTGCAGGCTGATGATGAGTTATCTTCATGCCAAATCTTTAAGAGATCAGTTTGAAGCACTGGTAACTTACTTTATTTTATTCTTACAGGAAGTATGTATCAGATATAAGGGGAGATCGATCAGGCACACTAGGGTCCTTCCTTGACCATACAGGTATGCTCCTACAGTGTACCAACTGAAAATGCCTTACATAAGCTACTAGGTGAAGTTACCATACCCAGGAACCTGACATTCATTCATGAAGTGCCAAACTGCCGGTGCATATGAATAAAACATGTTTTTATATTATGAAACATAAAGATCTCTCCTGGTGTCTGCACCACACACAGCCAACCGTTTATTACAAAGTCATCGAGTTTCAAAGTAAGTTATATGCCTGAGTAGAAAATTGCTGCATAAGTACAAAACCTTCACAGGATTAGATCATTTTTTGGGGATCAAAGACTGAGCAAAATAAGAGAATGCAAGGACCTACTCAGCCCTCTTGGACACAAAAATAGCACACTATGACGCGGAGGATGTTAAAACTGAGCCAAAGGGCGATCAAAGAAGAGGTGTTGAATAAAATCTACTTTTTTTCAGAAAAACAATTACTACCGATTCAATTACCTAGAAAAGTTATCCTTTGTTATTATGACTACCATACTCAAGTGCCACAGGAGAATTATTTTCAGAGGGAGTTTCAGTTTCCATATTGTTTTGTAATGGAAGTGAAACTGGGTATTGATAAGAGCCACATACATGGATTGTACCAATAAGAGCCCAGTAGCATGTAAATTCCACGTGATGAGCCTTGTTTTGATACTTCTTAGCTGAAAAGTGGCCGAACTGCTCATGCATATTATATTAGGCCTGTTGTCAATGGATTTTTTACAGCCCTTCCCTGATTTCATCATATACACACCAACAGTTTTAAGTTAATATCCCTGACATGTCCATAATTCATAGAACTGACGTGTGCACCTTCACGTTTTCAGAGTTCATTTGGCGTTGTATACTGAGAAAGAAACTTCTGAAAGTTCTTGCTGTTCTCCTTGGCTGCATCTCAGCTGCCATACTGTTGGCTGAGGCCACTTTGCTGTCAACTGGTGTTCATTTGTCACTTTTTTCCATTCTTATAAACGCTGCAGGAAAGCAAGAAGTTTTAGTCCAGGTAAGAAATCGGCCAATTCAAGTGTGTACCATTGCCTTGTTGTGTTTGAAGTAGAATCTGAAATATTTTCTCCAGCTTGTAGTCAAATTACAGGAAGTTTGTTATCTACGATCACCACTTTGTTTCTACAGTTATCTTGTTATAGCTGTAAGTATGCAACAAAATGACACACATTTGGGTGCATGTTTGAGAAAAAAAAGGGTACCTATGCAGAAAAATAATCAATTCTGTAGAATACTTGCCACTAATTTGGAAAAAAAATATGCACAATAACTAAATGGCTACATTTAAAAAGTCTGTGCTTTTATGTGAACATAAGTTTCTTTGCAGGAATGTTTAGTCACTTGCATCTCCCTTTACTACCCCCATCCCGAATTATAAGATGTTTTGGTAGACTCCAAAACTTCTTATATTTTGGGATAGAGGTGGTACTTGCTTGTAATTTATCATCAAAGAAATGACGTTTGAAATATTCATTTTAACGGTTTGCCTGCTAATATCACTTAACAGGTTGTTGCATTTTCTCCGTTGCTGTATATGTGCGTTTGTACATATTATCCGCTCTTTAGGATAGGGATGATGGTGGTCTATTCACTGACTCCAAGACAAACCAGCTCTGTCAGCCTGCTCATGATCTGCTCGTAAGTGTTCCTTCCTACCATTTGGTGTTTCAAGTGCATCAATCCAAGATTTTTCGCAATCTGTCATAACTTTTGCATCAATTATGTTTTTCCAGAATGGTTGCAAGATATGCTCCTGCTATCTCTTACAATTTTCTGAATCTCGTTCATCTTGGTGGGGATGTTAGAACTACTTTTGAGAAGGTAATAATTCTGATAGTTCATTTTTACCAGTCTTTTGTAATAACTATAATTAGAAGATGTAGATTTTAACAAATCCTCCTTAGTCCTCATGAATATTTTTTGTATTCAAAGGGATAAAAAACAAGGGATACAAAAGCAACAGTATTCTTTTATTATTTCCCTTTTTTTTTGGAGAAAGAAAAGGAAATTATAACCTAAAAAATTATGGGGAAATGGCAGCTATATTTCTGACAAATTCATTTCATGGCACAAGTCTGAGCTCAGTACCAATGAATAGTAAAACATTTTTCCGCCTACTCTGACACAACTCGTACCCAGACTTCCATCAATTAGCACTTCCAATATCAGCTTTGGTTTACTAAAACATTGCACATGGGCAAACAGATTGGTTACTGTTTACCTTAATATGCAGTGATCATTTCTGATATTCTTGTAACAAGGTGCTAACACGGTATTAGTTCCTATTGGATGGAAAAGTTATGCTGATTATTTTTTTTAGTCTTACTGTTTACCAGATAAATAAGTCATGGTTAACTGCTGGATAATATAATCTCAATACTATTCTGTAGAGGATGGGGAGCATCGACGATGCAGTTCCTTTCTTTGGGAGAAACTTCAACAAAATTTATCCACTCATTATGGTTGTTTATACCATACTAGTCGCTGGCAATTTCTTTGGATATCTGTTTGAAATATTTGGGAGCTTGAAGAGATTCAAATTCTGGACCGAGGAAGAAGAAGAAGATATGGACGGATTTGATCCATCTGGGGTGTTTATTCTGCACAAAGGTAAGAATCATCATTTATCTAGACGGATATCTTTTCTTGCTACTCCACGCACGCTTGTTTTTACCTCTTGCTCTTATGGGATTTCAGTATTCCTCGGCGAATAAATTTCAACTGAACTGGAAGCAACATAAGTAATCTGGTGTTTCTAATTTTAATTGAAAGCTAAGATTTACCTTTCAGTTTAACGGCGGCTAAAACCGTTTTACAAAAAAAAAGATAAAGGAAGAGCTTTATTTTTATTTAAGGGAATTTAAATACGATAAGAGATTTTTTTTTAGAGTGAAATGCACCGGAGGTCACGAAGTTGCGCAGAAAGGAAGTATTGGTCACCAAGTTGCGAAACGTCAATTCTTGATCACAAAGTTGTGGATTTGCCAAACTTTGGTCATTCCGTCACGGCGGGCGTTAAGTAGATGACGTGGCAGTCTGTTTTTTTACAAAAGACCCCTCGTTGCCTTCTGTGAACTGCCGCCACGGAAGAAGAAATCCCGACAGCCCGCTCCATCCACCATCTTCTCCCTCGGCGACGAACTTCTGCGCGAGGTATTCCTCCGCCTGCCCTCCCTCCCGAGCCTCGTCCGCGCCGCCCTTGCCTGCCCCGCCTTCCTCCGCGTTGTCCGTTTGTCCCCCTCCTTCCGTAGCCGCTTCTGCGACCTCCACTCGCCCTCGCTCCTCGGCGCGTTCCTCGTCAACGACGAACCCGCCATGCCGGCCTTCGCGCCCGCCCTTCTCAGGCGCCTTTCCGGACCAGTGGCTCACACTGTCAGGCGGCGGCGGTGACTTGGTCCGAGCCGTGCTGGAGCATGCCGCCCACCATGGGGGCCCGCGTGAGCGCGTCCTGCTGCTGCTATGGCGGTCGCCGACCTTGCCGCCGCTAGGAACGTTGCCTACGTTGGTATGACCACCACGTTAACTGAGTCCAAACGGACAAGCAGGGACGTGCTTCTTGCAACGACCGCGAAGAAATCGAGCTCGGAGAGAATCTGGCCGCCTGCTTTTTGATCCGACTACCGCCTCAGTAGACCTCATCCCGTCCCAACTTATCCTACAGATTTGCATCGTCATGCTTCTCCTTCCCACAAAGTTTGGTCTCCTCTCGTGCACTGTGCAAAGAGAACGCAAACGGCATTCAGTTCACGCCGCCGCCGGCGATCTCCGCGTTCCTGCAGTTGTGGTCCACTAAGAGCGCTCAAACCTTGTCATTAACTCTCTAAGTAGTTCAATGGATCTCCCAGATGAAGGAATCGTCCCCAAAGGCCTCCTGTTGACGAATTCGTGGTGGTCTTCCCCAACTCCGGTGGCGGCCGTCCCGGCGTCGATCTCCTCGGTCGCCACATCCCGTGCTTCCTCGTAGGTCCCTGGAGCTATGCATCGTCTTATAGAAGCTATAGGCGAAGCTCCTAAGATCCGCGCGTCCCGAATCCGCCTCTACGTGTGCCCCTGCTCCGTCCATCATTGCCGGCGTCCATTGCGTCGCCTCCAGGCCTCCAGCGGCGTCCCCGACCTCCAACAGCCTTCCGGTGACCGATCCAGGGCAGCACGGCCGCTGGGGGCACGCAGAAGGCGAGTGGGATCGTCTTGGCTGCCGCGCTGCAGGCCCCGATGTCGGTGACGCGGTACGACGGCTCGGGGACGGGGGAGCGGCCGGACGAGAGGGAGAAGTGGAGCGCGCGGGCGATGGCGGCGTCGGCGAAGGACCGGCAGAAGTGGAGCAGCGCGGCTGAAGCCACTCGGCCTCTCCTAGGGGAAGGACCGGGCGAAGGACTTAACGATCAGAAGAAACAAAAGTTCAAGAGGTCTTTTGTAAAAAAACAGACTGCCACGTCATCTACTTAACGCCCGCCGTGACGGAATGACCAAAGTTTGGCAAATCCACAACTTTATGATCAAGAATTGACGTTTCGCAACTTGGTGACCAATACTTCCTTTCTGCGCAACTTCGTGACCTCCGGTGCGTTTCACTCTTTTTTTTATAAAGAAGAGATTTTTTTTTTTGGAGAGCTTTGTTTCCTCTCGTCCTTTGCATCAAAATGACGCACATACTCAGACCCATTTGCAGAGCATAATTCGACGTTCAAACACCACTGTTGGTTTCAAAACCGTTCGGCTGATCTAATCTTTGATTTATCCTTTTTTTTCCAATCAAGCTTGTTGCTTAGTCACTAGCTTTTCTTATCAGATATTGCCTGAATATGGTTTGTTTCATCTGCAGAAAGATCTTGGATTGAGCAAGCGCGTAAGCTCGGCGAGCAGGTTACCCCGTTCGCAAGGAACTTCAGTTCTGTAAGCAAAGACGTCGAATCTGGAAACGTGCTACAGGTGCGAATTTCTTTGCCTGCATGATTGGCCCTTTTCCATTGATGGCTTCAATACTCTTGTTTCGTTTCGCGAGGCTTCTGGTTGTCTTTCATGAATGTTTAGAGTTCAAAATTTAGGGTGCTTGGAGGCCTCACTCTTATTTCATTCTTGTATATTTGTTTTCCAAAGGATGCAGAGAAGGTGGGGATGAAAGTAACAGTACATCCTTCCAAAAGGGAAGGGGGAGCTCAGTCGAAATATGTTGTCAACCTTGACCATAAATATTCTTCCATTGGAGAAAACCCTAGCAGTGATCAGTCAGTTAAGCATGCACTGCAAAAGGAAAGTCATTCCACTTCTATTCTGCTTGAAGCTGGGAACTCTGAAAAACCATCTCCTGCTAGTGTAGCACCAGAGTCACCAGCTGGAGTCAAGTCGACATGGACTGCGAGTTTCAAGAAGTTGCTTTCTTTGAACCTGTCGCGTACGAACTCATCTACTTCTTCAGAGTCACTAGACGAGATATTCCAGGGATTAAAACGGCACTCAAGCAAAAACAATGCACAAGTAGATTGCCTTGATGACGATGACAACACCCTTGACACGAATCGAACAATTTGATGATCGACGAGGTAGTCTGACATATCCAAAGTTAGAACAGGAAACCTCTGCTTTTAAAAAGTTGGAGAGTTGTAGATGGCTGGATGCAGACAAGAGATGAGGAATGTATAGTCCCTCGTAAATCCCAGAGGAGGTATACAAAAACTAGAGTACGGTACATGAGCCCCAAAAAGAAAACAGAAGCATGTAAAGATGAACTTAAAGCAGCTCTGTGATGGTTTCGAGAAAAGAAAAAAACACAGGGAGAACTTGCCTGTGGCAAGATGGTTAGGAGGGTGGTTGTACCCCTAGCCCACCAGAGTTCAAACCCCAGGTTTGACGCTGGTGTTTCTCATTTAGGCGGAATATTCTTCAGTGGGAGGCGACGTTCCCGTCGACAGCGAGGCGCCCGTGGTGACTTCGTCAATCTCAAGACCCAACCGCCGGCTCAGTCTTTCGGAAGTGCTCATAGGGGTAGGGTGTGCGTGTGTGCGTTCATAGGGGTGAGTGTATGCGCGTGTATGTGAGCGTCTGCGTTGTACTGTGTTTCGCAAAAAAAAAAAACACAGGAACAAGAGATCCTAGGACTCTGAGGCACAGCGTCAGAAAACACTCGCACCGGCGGGGAGAAGACGCTGCCGCATGGGGCAGCGTCGGTGGCGGCGGGGTTCTTTTGTTCACGGGGGGCAGGTCGGCGTACCTCGGTTGGAGATCGCGATCTTCATCTCCAGCGGAACTCGTGCGGGGGCGGCGTGGCATTGATCTAATCCCGCATGGACATCAGCGTCTGGGCGGCGTGGCATGACGACAGTCGCCCTGATCCGTGGTCATGTGGACGTCTAGCTGTCAGATCTTGAGAGGGTGATGGCCTTTAACTTCGTATTGTTGAGGTTGATGGTGGTATGGGTCACCCCTTTTCTTGGACTGTGAATATTCCGAGGCCGGCGAGGGTATGGGGACGTCCCCTCCACCTGCACATCGGTGAGCTGAGCAGCTCGAACGTGTTTTGGCTCAAAATACAAACAAGCTCGAGCCGAGCCTAACACTATATGCTCGAGCTCGGCTCGCTATAGCCCTAGCGGTAATGATGTTCCATTATCTCCTCTAGTGGTATCCGGTTAGCGAAGTGTTGTGAGCCGGCCAAGTGATGATGGTAGAGACGACTTTGACAACGAGTATGCACACTACGCTGAAAACACAAGATTCCTAATCAGGCAATGTGGACGCGCCCCTACGTCGTGCCATTCAAGAATGTAGTGGGTCAAAACTTGGCTTTTGGGATGAAATTCCGAGATTGACCTATGGTTGGACTCATCATCGTTTCACGTGGCTTGATCCCTTCTTAAAACCTTAGCTAGGAGTTGTGTACATTTTGTTTGTTTCGGTATATTATCATATAGTTTGTGGTAGGTTGGTGAAAGGGCAATACCTTTCCTAAATGGTTTTGTTATTAATGACAACATGATTAGCTTAATAACATTGTGCTTGAGTCATATGACAGTGTAGACACATCCGGAACATAGCAGCGTTGGTTGGAGACCTCTCAAGACAGATAGAGATAATAACTTATAGGGTCGAATAGTTCTACAAATTTTACTTTTTCACAAGTTTTGTATATTAGGAACCTCTGAGAAATCACTTGGTTTGCGACCATCTCCAATTTCCTTGCTAACTAAAGAGTTATATATACATTAGGAACCCTGTCCAATGGAGTGCCCTTTTTGGTAATGGAGCTATAGGAGACATTGTGATACAACTAAGCTACTTTTCACCTTTAAACTAGGGCTGATAAGATCGTGGCCGTATGTCCACCTTGCAGAGCACTCAAAGAACAAATGATGGATATAACTGACATTTGTATTTCTCGCGCACTTCCTTCTAGTTATATTGTCTTTAGTAGCAATTGCATTGTGCCTGATCAACCACAAACATGTCTTGATCTTAAGCGGGACTTTTGCTTCATACGCAGAATTCACTTGACTTAGTTAATTTCCATTTTTCAAAATCTATTTCATCATTTAGAGTTACACATGTCACCATGTTTTGCAAATCTCTGATTCTACATGTCCACCTTCTCCTAACCATGAAATGAGCATAAACAATTTTTTTTATTACAAATGTCAAACACCGCAGAGAGCATCTCTCTAGAAGTCAGTTTCCTTACCATTTTCCAATGGGTCAATTATTTTTGTGCCCTGCTTTGCTTAGTTTTCCTCGTTTGTGCCCTACTAGCTTAACTTTCCTCGGTTTTGCCCTACTTGCATCTTTCGAGGCGCGCAGGCAGCCAAGCGGTCGTTTCCGTCTGGTCAACCTCCTTTGACCGTTACTTGGCCTGACAGGTGGGACTGGTTCCTTCTTCTGCCGCCCGCCGCGGCTAGAATAAAAAGGGGCCTACCATGGAAGAAAACGCCCATTCTTTCTCTCTCTCCCTCCCTCCCTCGAAAATGTGGTGGAGCCCACCCAGGCCGGAGAGCCCCTTCTCGCCGCTGTCGGACTCGGAGCTCTACTCGCCTGGTAGCCTGCACGCCATGCAGGAGCAGGACCGGGAGGAGCGGGAGAAGCAGCGAGAGGCGGAGAGCCTGTTCCGCAAGCAGCACGGGCTCTCCCCCTGCCCGAGGAGAAAGAGGAACCCTACGAAGTGTCTCGTGGAGATCTTCCGCCGCAGTCCCCAGTCTACGAGTACGGGGCATCGGAGTCCTCGGACGAGCCCTACTCCGACGAGGAGCGCGGGCCTGCTGTCATGGACCAACCGCCCCCGGCCGTCGTCATCGAGCCCATTGCGCCCATTGCCGAGGCCAATGTTGTCATCGAGGACGTCTCTGGCGACGAGAACTCCGACGGCATGGACTCGTACGAGGACGACGAGGAGGAGGACGAGGACGACGAGGACGACTCCGACGCCTTTGAAGTAACCGTCAGTCCCTTGCACCACCCATGAAGAAGAAGAAGAAGAAGAAGAAGAAGAAGAAGAAGAAGTTGTAGTAGCTGAAGTTTTAGTTAATGTTTAGGTTATCGAGTGAGTAATTTTTTGTTTCTATGGAGTAAAAGTTTTATTATGATTGCCTATCTTCTTTAACTAATGCATTTACACCGTAATTGGACGTGACGGCTAGGCTAGGCTAGCGGTGAGGCAGAAGTTCTGCGACGCGTTCAATGGCCATGTCCATCCGTGCACGCTACATACACGTAGGGTGGACTACGGCGTGCTACGCATGCAATCAATGTGCACGCAGTGCCACACACCGGAAGGCTCTTAGATGTGTCTCATCCTCATCGTACTACTCGTAAAGAGAAATATATCTGAAATTGATCTGCTTCAGATTCTGAATCTACTTCTTTCCTTTCACACAAGAAGAACGGATAAACATGAACGGATACGTGCCGCTCGTTCTTCCCTCTGCCATATGGTCAATGTAGACATAAATGAACAAGAAATTACGCCGACTGGCGCCTGGCGCGAGCGACCGAGCTGTAACGCAACTACGCCCTTGGAACGCGACCGACATCGCTCTAGTATGCATAGTTTTCCAGCTTCTGAAAATCGCATTCGAATGATTCTGATCTTAGTTCAACAAACATTCAAACATTCGACAAACAGTAGTTGATACATATCTTAGTTCAACAAACAGTAGTTGATACATATTTTTAGGATAAATCTAACCCCTAATCTGCTCACTATCGTAGAAGGCGAAGGCCTGATTGAAACGCTGGCGGCGCCACACCTCCTCCCACTCCCGCGCGCGAGCGGTGTGCTCGGCGTCCTGCCGGAGACCCTGCTCCAGACGCACCTCGTTCATCACCTCCTCAAACTTGGCATCCGCACGGCGCCGCTTCGCCGCGCGGCGCTCCGAGCGCACAGACTTGGCGACAACGCGCGCCTCCAGCTCGACGGGGTCGACGATCTTGACGAGCTCCTCGCCATCGTCGGTGGAGACCGTATCGACGCTTGAGTACGACTCGTCGTCGCTGGGCTCGGTTGAGGGTGCCGGCAGGAGCGGTGGGGCACGCGCCGCCGCCTGCGAGGACTCAGCATCGTGGTGTCGATGCTGTGGGGTAGGGGAACCGGGCCTGAGGGTGCCCAGACCGTCCCAGTTCGTTAAGCGGCGGCGACTGCGCCTGCGGCCCACATCCAAATGGCGGCAGCGGCGCTCCTCGCCGTCGTCGCTGGCGCCAGGAGAAGAACGTCCACCGCCGCTCCCGCGAAGGCCGCCACGGCCGCGCCCGAATGCGGATGACATGGAGCGAGGAGGCGAGAACGGAGAGGAACTGGGTGGAGGAGACGATAACGCCACGGCCGATGGGGGAGGGGGTATAAATTCGGGCGGAGGAGAGAGGACGAGGCAGCGGGAAATGCTACGCTAGTGGCACGCAACGCGAATCTGACTATCAAATATCAATCTAGATCTGACGGCCGCAGTAGGGCGCTAGGGTATGATCGACGGTGACAGATTGGCGCTAGGGTATGAAAGAACGGTCCCAGATCGGCGCTAGGGTTAGGAGAGGGACTGCGGGGTTTTTGAGGTGGTCAATGGGGTTTCCTAAAGTTTGACCAACTTTCAAATGAGCATAACTAATTTTAAAAAATCAAAAAAATAGAAAACCTGCGCACATTGTCGTTTTACGTGACAAGGTTTGGATAAAAAATTATAAACTTGGTCTACAAACATTTTCATGAAAAGCCTGACACAAGCGAGCTTCCCCGAACGGGTTCAAATGAGCACAACTAATTCAAAAAAATTCAAAAAGAAGAGAAAACTTGCGCACATTGTCGTCTTATGTGATATAGTTACCATAAAAATTAATAAACTTGGTCTATCTATATTTCCATGAAAAAGGTTCACACAAATGAGCTATCATGTATGAAGCTACAAAGAGTTCGTGGAGAAGGAGGTAGGGGTTTAGGTTTTTGAATTTTTTTTAAAAAAAAATCAAAAACTTGACAGAAGCTTCATTTTAGTGTGACTAAGAAGGATCTTAACTTAGATTTTTAATCTTAATATTTTAAAAGTGTGTTTTAATGTGTTTCTATTAAAGCTTGTTTTTGCAAAAGAAATGTAATAATATGAAGATTAATTCAATAAATAGTGAGACTTAATATTGAAACCATATAGATGGAATTGGTGTGAAGAAAAAAAATATTGACCCATTTGGACAAGGTCGGAAAAAACTTGCTTACAAATGGGGCTGATTACCCTAACTTTGGAGCTCATTTGGAGCACACTTCTCATGACTATGAGTTTTACTACGCAAAAGAGGTCGGGAGTGATCACGTAACGTGTATAATAGTTTAGAAAACATTGCAGCATCATACCACAAAGCAATGGACTTAAAATTCTGGCCCAAATTTGAATTACATCTCAAATTTGAATTTCTGCCTCAAATTTGAATTCTGCCTTATATTTGAATTCTGACCCAAATTTGACATCAAAGTACAAATAGCCTTTTCTACTCGACGAACGAAACAATGTTCAAAGTAGAAATAACCTTGGAAATTAAATTTCTTACTCAAATTTGAATTTGACTAAATATAAATTCCAGAAGCAAGATTACAAAAGAGTTGAACTGTTTTTCTAAACAATGTTCAAACTTATAAATACTAAATTGCAATAAAATGCAAAGTACAAATGAAAGGTTCTATTACAATATTACAAGGTTGAAATTCAAATACTATATTTTGCATTCAAATATTAATACCGCTGCGCATTCTCCACTTCGAAGCTTCTCCATAGGGATCAGCCACCGACAATTTGTGTATTTTTTGAAGGTATTTATTATGTTGACGCATGTATCTTCAAAAATAATCTCAGCTTCAGGAGAAGCTTTGGCATTCAGCTTTAGTTTCTTTCGCTGAACTTCATACCATTTGTCGTAGTGTCCCCAATGGAGGCCAAACCTCATAATTTTGAGAACACTTGTGTTTAGAACAAAGAACTTGCCGAAATTAATCTCGGGTGTTGTGCCTCGGTAGTCGTTGAAAGTAATTTCCGTGAGATTGAGATCTAGGCATTCGATTGGATCGTTCATGTCATATTGCCGCACATTATTCACTTTCGGGGCTCTCTTTATCTGCAGTTTGAAACACTAAATTAGTTACCCTGACATAATAACAGGAAAACTTGAATTCTGACTCAAATTTGAATTCTGATTCAAATTTGACATCAAAGTAGAAAGTACAAATAAAAGATTCACCTTGATGTATAGCTTCTCCGTGCACGGAAAGCATCTAAGGAATGGAAGAACTTCATCCAGTTTGGGGCCGACTGATTGTAATGCCAAGACCTTCACTGTGCGCAGAGACGAGGTCAAGCTTGTGGGAATCATATTCTGGAGATTTATTAGCAATAATGTGAGAATTAGGCCGACGAGCAGCAAGAAAAGAAGAAGAAAATGATTGTTGTACCTGAACGGTTATGGATCCAATAACAAGTTGGGAGAATTCTGCAGCCGAGTAGCCCAACAGTGTCAATTTCGGCACCTGAATTACCCTGACCGTTGTTGGACCATCTGGATCAACTACAGACAATCTCTCCAGGAGAGGTGCATCAATGACCAAATCGTGACAAGGTTCTGTTGATTTGTAGTCAAGTGTTCTCCTATCCCTCCAGCAACACATAGTAATCGTCCGGATAGATGGAGAGACAAGGCGCAACGTACTGCACCCGTGGATTGACATAATCTGAAGCGCCTCGAGCGCAGTACAGCCGCCGAGCAGGAGCTCCATGGCTTCCTTCGAGATGAAAAAGTTGCAGAGAACAAGCCGCTTGAGTAGAGGGAGAAGAAGCGCGGGCTCGGGATCTATCTGAGGGAATTGGCAGTGGACGAAAGTGGCGGACTGCAACGTGGGGGCGAGGCGGAGCGCGGAAGACGGCAGCGAGCGCAGCGGACTGTGTCCACCTTGGAAGCTCAGTACCTTGAGGTGGTTTAGGACGGAGGGTTGGAACCACTCGTCGAGCTTGGCATCGAGCTTGCAGTTTGAACGAAACTCACTGATGTCCAAGGATCTGAATGGCCCAATGTGCTCGGCGAGGATCTTAGAGACTGCGCGGATACGTTTTACATCCGTATCGCAGAGCTGGCTATCGACGACGAGGTGGAGGGGGGCAGAGAGCCAGAGGGGGCACCACCGCTGGGAGAGCACGGTTGTCTAAACACCAGATTTGCAGGAGAGGAGGGAGATGATAACGTACAACAACTCGTCGGGGAGGATGCTGATGCGGTCGATGCTCGCCGAAGGGTCTCCCAGCCGGCAGCGACTAGCTAATTTTATTTAAATAATACATTTTTTAATTATATTCGATAAATAATACGCGTTTTCAAAAAAATTCAACAATAGTACACCCTTGTCTGTGCCCTAGATGATAGGCCGTAGACGATTAGCTGGTCGTCCGTCGGCTGCGTGTCTGACAGGATCGTATCGTCTGTGGCGTAGACGACTAGACCATATCGTCCGCGCCGTGGACGACGGGTGCATGCATGCATGCGTTGCTCACATTAGCAAACCAAAACCAGACGATCAGCTCGAGCGTGCGCGCAAAAGGATCGAGGCGCGCCTCTGGTTTTGCTTTGCTCGAGCGAACCTATTGATCAGCTCGCGTCCGTGCCGTGCCATGCGTGCTGACCGTGCGTGCTGGCTGCCGTGCTTGCCGTGCGTGCTGACCGTGCGTGCTGGCCCCGCCGTGCTGCCGTGCGCGCGGGCGCTCGTCGGCGGCCGTGGGCGCGTGCTAGCTAGCTAGAACGGATTGCTAGCTAGCCTAGAACGGATGGATCCCGAACGGATCGGTAGGCATATCGTTTAGGCCGTGGACGATCGGTAGGCATATCCTCTAGGCCGTGGACGACAGGGGCCACGGCCTGGTCGTCTGCAGCGCAGACGATAGGGCCTGCTCGTCCACGGCACTGACGAGGCTGTATTATTTTTAAAAAACTTTGAAAACGTGCACTTTTCTCGATTTTAATTAAAAAAATGTATTATTTTAAAAAAATTAGCCAGCGACGACGGCAGAGCTGGGCGTCGTCGGCGGGGCTTTGTCTGCGACGGGGTTTTTCTCTGGCTGGTGGTGGGATGGGGGCTGGAGTGGATTAACGGTCAACTGAGCAGAGTATTTTTGTTTTATTAGACGGGGCTGGAGCAGAGTAATAACCGTCAAAAAATTAAATATATTTAGATGTGACCCATCCGTCCCCACCTGTAAGATTTAACTGGCTCCACTGGAGATGCCCCATGCCGGCCCCACTACTTCTACCGGGGCCACTCATGGGGTCAGATGGTGAGCGATTCAAAATTAGATGCCGCTAGAGATGCCCCATGCCGGCCCCACTAGTCAGGCCAAGTAACGTTCAAAGGAGGTTGACCAGACGAAAATGGCCGTTTGGCCGCTTGCGAGCCTCAAAAGATGCAAGTAGGGCAAAACCGAGAAAAGTTAAGCGAGTAGGACACAAACGAGAAAAACTAAGCGAAGTATGGCACATAAATAAAAAACCCTTTTCCAATCATCGTCAATATTCCTTGTTTACAAATTTCTTTCACATGCAGAAGATCAGGTAAAAAATATGTTCCTTCATGTTTGGCTCCCCCCCCCCCAATTCTTCGAAATTTTTGGCTATGATAAGTTGTTGCCATGGACCATGAACATGCTCTAGTTTCAGTCACCAATTACATATCAAGCTGATATTTTATTTGGACAAATCCTTGATTCGGAGCTCCCGCTTTCTTTTCTGGCTACAGACCAGATGGTTTCTTTTCTTTGTTGCATTTTCCTTCCATTGTAAGGACTTTACAGTTTTGTTAAAAAGAATTGGATTGGTCTTGTGCCGAAGTGAATAGATATGTGATACAACTTTACTATAGAGGCTCGCAATAATTTTTGTTACTCTTCCTCCAATATAGACATAGCTCCATCACCCCAGCTATCAAATTCCATTTTCATTTGTCTCCCGAAAAATCTGAACACTCCGAGATGCATATTTTTCTGGCACACACACAACCCTGCCAAGGATATGATGGGCTAATTTCCATTTTGTGATAGTTAAAACAAAGTAGCATACTATTCACACATAATTTTGTTTTTTTAGTTTCTCGAGCTTCGTTTGAAATTCAGATTTGAAATATCATAAGAAGATAGATATATGTCGTGTCCATATTTATGACTTTTTAAAATATTTTTTAATACTTCTAGTCATTAAGTTGTAAAGATGGTAACCAAGGTTGGGTGAGCGGGTAAATACATCCTAACTAAGCTCAGAGCTTGTCTTACCGATCAAAAGATATTACAACGGGAGTATACGATGTCAACGGCCCTCCATATCTAGAAACGGATAGAAGACATTAATGAACGAATCAATGATACGGAGAGTCCGGCTTACATGATGATGTGGATTGACTAGCAACCTGGAGTAATCAAACCTACTTCAAACGCCAATCAACTACTATACATAATGTGACACCCGGCCAGTAGATAGGCTCAGTCCTGATGTAAACGTTAACCATCTAGATTAACTGTTCCGGACAGCATCAGGACTTTGCTAGTACGCTGGGATAAGCGGCTGATGACAGTGGTTTGCTTGGAGGACGGATCGATGGAGGGATCATGGCAGATGGGGGTAGTTCGACGTCGCCGCCTCGCCGGTGCCCTTCAATCCGCATCCCTGCTGGCACGGACTTCCAGAATCAACTGTACACTACCGGGCGGTTGGCCTTAAACGGCAAAACACATCAGCCCGTATACGGAACATGTGGGACATGTGAGAGCATGGTGACAGCAGCAGCTATAAATTCCACAGGAGCATGCAGCAGCCACCGGAACACATCAGATTGCAAATCACCTTGAGCTATACTTGGAACAGTGACGGAGGACCTCCACGCATCGACCATGGAAGCCGACAGCCTCATCGTCGACAAGTTCCCGCCGTTCATCCGCACGTACAAGGACGGGCGCGTCGAGCGGCTCCTCACCAGCTCCTTCGTTCCGGCGTCCGAGGACCCGGCCGCGGGCCGCGGGGTGGCGACGCGGGACGTCGTCATCAGCCGACGCACCGGCGCGTCCGCGCGCCTGTTCCTTCCTCTCCGTGCCGCCGCGGCTACCGGGAGGCGGCTCCCACTCGTCATCTACTTCCACGGCGGCTCCTTCTGCACCGAGAGCGCCTTCTGCCGGACGTACCACCGCTACGCCACCTCCCTGGCTGCCAGCTCCGGCGCGCTCGTCGTGTCCGTGGAGTACCGCCTCGCCCCGAGCACCCCATTCCGGCCGCCTACGACGACGCGTGGGACGCGCTGCTGTGGGCGTCGTCGCTGCTCTCCGACCCGTGGATCGCCGCCCACGCGGACCCCAACCGCGCGTTCCTCACCGGGGGCTTATAGCTCACATGCGACATCTTTCATCCTAATTGGAAAGAGAGCGACATCGTTGGAGTGAATAACTGTAATGAGACATATCTGTAGACGTAAATAGCCCGGTCCTGACATGGCCCTTAAACGCAACTGTTGTTCGCAGTTAGGATTATGTGAGCCAGGTGGGACCCAAAACTTATCCACGTCAGCACAGGATGTCTTCTGAGCACGGGACCCACAACGTAACCACGTCACCGTGTGGGACCCACCTACAAAAAAAAAGGAGCCGGAGCCATCTCCGTGCCCGAGCCCGACCGTTGCTTCCGCCTTCCTTTCTTCTTCTTCTCCGGCGACGAGCTCCGCTTCTAGCTCCCACACTCCATGGCCGCAATATACTCTGGGGCGCCCATATACTCTGTCAATTTCGCCAAATTTCATGTTGCTCTCTCCAATTTCTTGTTTTTCATCCGATTTGGGAATTAGGGTTCATATGCAAATAACAATCTAGTTCATACTAGTTCATATCACATTGCATATAACCGTGGTTACATAGTTCATAGTTGCCCACACACTTACATGATTCCAAAACACAACACACAACACATCTAGGCTAGTTCCTAGTAGCTACGGGGCGCCCGTGGATCGATGTCACCGCTTCTCTACCCCATTTACCCAAAATTGGGCTCATCGGAGCCCCCGGGGCTCGGCGGCGTCGGCGCCTCAGTCGGAGTCGGAGTCGGAGTCGGAGACGAGGTCCACCACCACGTGGAGTGAATCGTGGATAGCCTGCCTGTAGCGGAGCTCATTGAGCTCCGCAATCATGCGGCGGCGCTCCTCGTGGTCCTCATCCTCCTTCTTGGTGCGCTCTAGCACCTCGGCCATGTCGTCGTCCTCGACGAAGTCCCCAGTGAGGAAGCCCGGGAGGAAGCCGGGGGCGCCGGCGTGTGCTGCGGGCGGTGCGTTGTCCTGGGGCCCATTGTCCTGCGGCTCCAACTTCGGCGGCGGCAGAGCCCGTAGAACGCCGGAGGAGCTTCCCTCGCCCGCGCCCGCGCCGGCGAACGCGCCGGAGGAGCTCCCGAGATCGAACCAGCGGGAGAACGTCGGGCGCTTGCGACCCCCGTCGGCGGCGACCCGCTTGTTTCCACCGCTTCCGCTCCCGCTCGAAGACCGCCGCTTCCGCTCATCATCGTGGTTTCCACCACCACCGCCACGGCCACCCCTCCACATCGTCGCTTCCGCTCGTCGATCTGTACGCGTATGTGTGGTTTGTGGTCGCCGGCGGCGAGTGAGTGGTAGCGGCAGCGGATCTAGGAAGTGGGGAATAGCTCCGATGCGACACGATTGAGTGGATAAATAGGGAAGTGGGGAATAGCTCCGCTGCGACACTGACGGTGTAGTTGGGCTGGGCTGGGCTGGGCTGGGCTGAGCAAAGGCCCACTTTAGAAGAAAGGCCCCTAAAACAAACTGTTGGGCTGAAGTTTGGCTTGGGCCGTGTCGTTACGGTGAAATTGAGAAATAGCCCACCTTAAAACAACAAACCGTACCAGTCTCAGAAAAAAAAGCAAAGGCTCACTTTTGGATCGAAAATAACAACATAAATTATTTCAGTAACAACGAAAATGGCCCCATTACATAGACAGATAACAATAATACGAAGTCTCACTATTTTTTGAATTTGAACCTATATTCAAATTTGAATTTGCACCGAAATTCAAATTTGAACAACTTTCCAAAATTTTGGTGTTGATTGGTTCGTTCTATGATGTTACAATGATTTATGTACTATTGTGCACGTTAGTTCATTAATCAAACCCTTTTGTGAGGTACAACTCATCATCGTCGGAAATGTGCTACAAATGTGCTCCAAAGCTAGGGAAACGACCCCATTTCTAAGCAACTTTTTTTTGACATTCTCAAAATCAGCCAGAAAATTTACCTTGGCATCTATTCTACCTATATAGTATGAATACGAAGTGTCACTATTTTTTGAATTCGTCGAACCGAAATTCAAATTTGAACAACTTTTCAAAATTTGATTGATTCAAAATACTGCTAACTGTCCATTGCATACTGTAATTCAATCACAAATACAAACAGTAATGGGGCCATTTTCGTTGTTACTGAAATTCAATCACAAATTCAATCACAAATACAAACTGTAATTCAATCACAAATACAACCACATCTTTGATTTCCCCATGCATTTCCCACAGTTTGGTCAAGGATTTGGACAACGTAGGTGGCCACACATCATCAACCTAGTGCTGTGCACAAAGTCACAAGTTTCTCCAGACTACATATATGAATCAAACAATTGCACACTTTTGACTCGGGTATGATGTTTCAATGCTACCTCAACTCAAATATGTATGTTACCTGATCATTCTGAGCTCTTTTGTTAAGTTAGACTCATAGCCATGAAAAATGCGTTTCAAATGACCTCATAAGGTAGGGTAAACGACCCCCTTTCTAAGAAGATTGTTTTTTGCATCTTCTCTAAATCATCCAAATAAAATTCCTACACCTCTATCCTACCTATATAGTGTAAATATAGAAGTCTCATTATTTTTTGAATTCATTTTCTATTATATTCTTTTCTTTTTTCCGAAATCATTGTTTAATAGAAAAACATATACATAACAAGTTTTTGAATCTTATTTATTATTTTTTTGGTTGCTATACAACATAATAAGACTATAAGCACAAGTTTTATTTGAAATCCATAATAAAACATATATATATTTACTTATGATCTAGAACACACAACCTTTGTTCTTTGAAAACCATACTACATTGTACAAGAATCCCATTTTCTTGAAGGCATTTTCCTGTAATTGTATATAAACCATGTTTATATATTTTTTGGTTGATATGCAACATAATACGACTATGTGCACAAGTTTTACATTTTTTTGATTTTTTTTTGAATTACTTATTATCTAGAACACACAACCTTTGTTCTTCGAAAACCATACTACATTGTACAAGAATCCCATTTTCTCGAAGGCATTTTCCTGCAATTGTATATAAACCATGTTTATATTTTTTTTTTGTTGCTATGCAACATAATACGACTATGTGCACAAGTTTTTCTTTTTTTTGATTTTTTTTTAATCATTTGTGCTCATTTGAAATTTTGTCAAACTTTTCACAAAAACGTTGACCGACTCAAAATCAAAGTTTATATTTTCTTTTGATAAGTATGTCATCTAAAATGACAATGTGCGCTGGTTTTATATGTTTTTGATTTTTTTTTGAATTACTTATGTTCAACCCTAGCTCATTTCGTCGATATCGTGAATGTGTGAATTTTGGTTTTAAAATGTGGATATAACAAGTTTTCATTTTTTTATAGCAACTTAGTTGCATAAGTAGACCATGTGCGCTGGTTGTACATTGTTTTGATTTTTTTTGAATTACTTATGCTCAACCCTAGCTCATTCGGTCATTAGCGTGAATTGTGTGAATATTTTTCATTGAAACGTGGATATAACAAGAATCAATTTTTTTATAGCAACGTCATTGCATAAGTAGACTGTGAGCGAAAGCTTTATATCTTTTTGATTTTTTTTGAATTACTTATGCTCAACCCTAGCTCACTGAAACCCTAAACCCCGGAAACCCCAAAACCCCGGAAACCCCATCCGAAACCCCGCCAGCTTTAGAGCCGTTGGATCTGACGCCTCCGTGTGCACGTGACGCGCTGATCCGCGTGTGCGCTCGTTCTACCAGTTGATTGGCTCGCGGTGCGTGGAGGGATTCGTGTGCGCTGATTGGCTAGAGAGCTGGGGTTTGGATCGGCCCGTCTGTTCGATCTTAACCGTTCAACCAGATCCGACGATTGACAATGATGCGGTGCATGAATCGGCCCGTATTGTTCGTGCTAATATATCTATGTTTCTAAGAAATTTATTTTCCGAAGCAACATTTTATTTTAGTGGTTTTAGTTGAAACATTTTTAGCTAAACATGGGTGCCTCTATGCTATATAAAAAACCGTATAAAAAAAGTGACGCGGGTGGGCTGCTTTTCTAGTTGGGCCTGATTTCTTTCTCACGGCCCAACATCTATTCGGCAGCCTAGAACATTTTTTTTCTCGAAACTGAACTTTGGTCACTCTGTTAACTTAGGACACCCGTTAACTGAAGAACAAAAATTGCGTAACGAACAGACGAACTTTCCAAATTACTTCTTCGATTCATGTACATGAACTTGGCATGGCGCACAGATCGCGTCCTCTGCCGTCACAGACCGAGCTAACTGACCAACTGAACCCCCAACTAGCTAACGACGGATGAACAACAGGTAAAAGAAAAACAGAACAATGATAGAAACATAAAATCCTGCTGCCATGATATTTGCTTGCTTCTGCAAATCCACCATTTGATGCAGATGTTTCTTGATCTTCTTCAATTCCGCGTTCAGTTCGTACTCCGCAGGCAGTGCAGCATTGGCCGCATTCCTCGCAGCCGGCACGGGCACTGCTCTGTCCACTCCCGAGCTCAAATCCTCCACCCAATTTGCTGCAGCAGGCGGCGGCGGCAAATTGAACCCCAAATTGAGCAACCTAGTTGGCCTCAAATCTGAATCGAGGAGGCCCTCCAATTGAAGCCTTTCAACATAATCTTCCACCCACTCGAAATGGCCACATTTCTTGAGGATCTGAAATCAGCAACATGAACTCTAAATCTCCCCCAAATTCGATGAGCTAAAACGAGATTCGGAGAAATCAGAGCGAACGCCGGCGAAAGAACTGATATCTAACCTTTCCATCCAGTCCCCGCTGTGTGCCCTTGCTCAAGCAAGTAACAAACTCGCGCCCACGATTTCCATTCTCGTCGGTCTTACAGATCCACCGCTTCAGAGGCTCTGGGCGTGAGCAGTCAGGGCACCTTGTCAGTGGAACTGCACCAAATCGCCGCCATGTTGAGTGCGAGGCGCCGGAGGAGGTAGACATCTCTCGTTGCCGTCGCCGGAGAAGAGGAAGAAGGAAGATGGGGGAAAGGGGAAGCAATGGCACGGGCACGGGGCGCGGCTCTGGTCTAGCTGCGGTGAGGTGGGTCCCACGCTGGCCTGGATAAGTTACCGTTGGGTACCCCGCTGTTTAAAGCCCATGTCGCCCGTGGGCTATTTGTGGATGCAAAAACGGCGCACGAGAAGCATTCATGCCAACGATGTCGATGTCCATGAATTAGCCCAAATGGTGTTTTTTTCTATTCTCACCGCCTCGCGGCTGCCGAACGGCACGGCCCAACCAACTAAGGCCCAAACGCCTCACCACGGCCCAATAACACGGCCCAACGCCACGCCTTCTTATCCACCCACTTGCTCGCCGTCGGTGACCAATCCACCTCTAGCTGCAGATCCAGCACCGCGTAGCCACAATGTTTAGGAGGGGGGGTTCAAACGCGGGCCGTGGTGGCCATTCCGGTGGCGGTAACCGCTCCGACGAGGAGCGGAAGGAGCGGCCGGAGCCGAAGCCGGAGCCTGAGCCGGACGATTTGCCGGCGGAGGAGGACGACGAAGAGTTCGTCCTTCCGGACGATTTGCCGCCGATTCCGCCGGACGGCTGCCGAGTCACGTGCGGCGGCCGCACCGGCACCGGCAGCTTCTGCGTCCTCTTCGACGTCGTGTTGCCAGCATGGAAGAGGGTGGACGACGCCGACGCCGAGCTGGCCGCTGCGGAGGAGGCGTTCAAGGCCGGCGAGGAGGGCGCCGAGCAGCGCTTTCGTGTGACGGTGGACGCGCGGGAGGTCGCCGTGGCCGTCCTCCGCATCGTAGAGCAGGAGGATCTCGGCGTCGATCCGTAGATTGACGACACCGCCGCCGCACCATCGCCGCCAACCGAAGGGCAATTTTTTTAGTTTTTATAATTTGTTATTATTAGAAGTACTATGTAAAATGGCCGTTTGTGCCCACCCCCTAAATATGAATGAAAATGGCTTGTGTGAAACTATTTTGCTATTTTCTACCGGTCAGAAAGCTCGGGGATATGGCCCTGTTTTTGTACCAGCTGATGAGGTGGATAAGAGGTGGGTCCCGCGGTCGGAGATGCTCCGGTGGGTCCTTTTGCTGATGTGGACAAGTGTGGGTCCCACCAAGCTCACATAATTCCAGCCACTAACCAGTCCCTTGCGCTTAAGCCCCACTGTCGCGCGAGAGCTATTTCAGCATCGATACGGTGTCGCACGAGAGCTATTTCAACTAACGACGTCGCTGCCCATAAATTAGCATGAAAAACGTCGCATAGGAGCTATTTGCCCCCTCACCGGCGACAGCGCCGGCGGAAACATCGCGTACCACACGGCGGTGCGCGCGGCACGCGAGGGCGCCGGCGTGCTGGACGTCCAGGGCCTGGTCATGGTGCAGCCATACTTCTGGGGGCCGTGTGGCTGCCCTCGGAGTAGGTCTGGGACGGCGTGGCCGTGTTCCCGGCGACGCTCGTGGACGAGCTCTGGCCGTTCGTCACGCGCTCCCAGGCCGGCAACGACGACCCACGCATCAACCCTCCCAGGGAGGAGATCGCGTCGCTGAGGTGCCGCCGCGTGCTCGTGACCGTGGCCGAGAAGGACACGCTCGCGCACCGTGCGCGCGCGCTGGCGGCGCGCATGCGCGAGAACCCGTGGATCGGCGGCGACAACGTGACGCTGGTGGAGTCGGAGGGCGAGGACCACGGCTTCCACCTCTACAGCCCGCTGCGCGCGACCAGCAAGAAGCTCATGAAGGCCGTGGTGGAGTTCATAAACCAGCCGGAGACGATCTCGACACCTCCAACCGCCGCCGCGCTCTTGGACCAGCACAGGCGCTACACGTTGCACGAGTTTGGAGGCAAGGCTGAGAGGTCGTACCATTGGGGGCTCAGCGTGCCTACTAGGCCGTTCCACTCCATAATGGCGAGTGGCGCGGACATGAGAGTTGGCATGAGCTCAATGGCGTCGAATTCACTGACAATTACCTGCCATGGGAAGCCGAAGAAGACGAGGTATGGTGCGAGAATTAATAGGCGCAGCGTGAACCCCTTGCCAGCAACAGCTCAGGGGATTTGTGCGATGAAAAGTTTCTACTAAAAAGATGATACAGTTCACGTTGAGGTGAGAAATCCATAATCATGTACAAAATCGTCATGAGGTCAGGATGGTCACGTACGTGTGGTTTCTACAAAATGATCTTTACTGTGCTGTTGTATACATTTTTCTTATTATATACTTCCTCCGGTCTATAATATAAGACGTTTTAGCAAACTATTTTAGCCGTCTTATATTGTAGGACGGGAGACTATAAGTTAATTAAGAACGATGGTATGGAGATGGGTTGTATATATTTAATAATCGGTGCAACTTACATTTTGTTTGTACATATATATTTTCCCCTTTCAGTAAATGAACAAAATCTAAATATTTTTTGTTAATTTCAGAATTCTTAAGTCTCGGTAAATTTGGAGTCATTGATCGAACATTACGATTCGTGTAAGACCTAATATATGGGTGAACTGTGAGAAGAAATATTACAATAGATGAATACATAATTACCACAAGGTGCACACTTTTACATGTATGAACAAATTTAGAAGGTGGACCGAAAAAAGACAGTCGATTGTACATTTTTGGGCATTACATGGCCATATTGTTACAACGGTTAATATTTTTTTAGATCCATATTAATTTATTCTACTAAGATACATCGACGCACGAGTCACATCGGGCAGATGATGTTCCACCTAATCATTCTAATTATAGACCTTAGCTAATGGAAACAATGTGGAAATTTCTCCCAAAAAAAAAAACCGAAACCACACAAATTTTCACTTAATTCTAAATCAACCGTATATAGTGGGGTAACTATTGATTGTTTCTTCATTTACATTGGCCTATCTTTGGGTGGAGTGTGGTACATGAGGATAGTTTTTTATATATAAATGGTGTTTTGGTAAACACAACATCCACATAAAGATGATACAGACAAGGAGAGACCACATTGGAGTCTGCATATTTAGGATTCATACAACCAGTGGCGGAACTAGGACCATAAATTTGGGGGTGCCAAAGTTAATTATACAACCTGTGAACAACGAATTTTAGAACACCAATATTTTTTGTGAAAAATACACTACAAAATATATAACTTAGTTAAATATATACAATACAAAGTGTTTTGCATTTTCTGAGGGGGTGCCATGGCACCCGCTTGATCTGCCCCTGCATACAACTGCAAAGGACAAACACAAGAGGAATAAGGGGATGGAGGGCCGGTCTAAATACTACACTGTCATCTATGTTGGATAAATGCACCATTAGCACCACCGTAAACAACTCACGGTGTTCAAGTTGAAGTATTATGCCCTGGAATTAAATCGTTTATGGAGTTTGGATGCAATGAAACCGATGAAATTTCTAAAACTGCGGGGTTTTTTTTTATATTGAAAACTTTGGTCCTGAGCCCTGACATATTTTTTCCTAATTGAGATATCCTTCAGCCTCATCACAACTGAAGTATCTTTGTTCTCTCCAATAAAAAAAAGTTTCCTTGTTCTGTCAATGAAATGCTCAGGTTTTGCAAACAGTCGATCAGCCAAACACAGCCTTATCCTTCGCCCGGTGCGACTCCAAAAATAGGCAGTCCACGCCCCCACGCGTGGCCCGCACACCCCTTGCCAGCAAGGCAGGCCCTGAGGCCCATGGCTGTGGGCCGCGAGCCAATAAACATGCCGCCCGCCGTCCGCCTTCCCGTCTCACCCACCAAACCAAACCAACCCCCTCCGCTCTTCCCCTCCCAGTGGAATGCGAGCTCAGATCTGATCTAGGGTTTGCACTCTTCGGCCTTCGTCCTTCTTGGGCCGAGCCCCGATCCCGCAGCCACCTCCCCGCCTCGGATCTGCGCTCCGCCTCCGCCTCTCCCCTCCGTAAGCCCCCGAAACCCCAAATCCCTTCCTCCCACGGCCCGCGCTGCTCGTAGCTTAGTGGACCATTAGATCTGCTCGCATGTTTTTCCTAGAGATTTCTCTAATTTCAGTCCGTGTGGCGGGGTTTCGTTCGGCAGTTTACAAGCCGGGTTCAGAATGGTTGTTTCTTGCTTAGATTCAGAGGATTCTGTGCGGGGGAGCGCATGGGATCTGTCATATGCGCGGCGCTAGGTCCTTGTTCTTGTTCATCTCTTCTGCCGCGCGAGCTAGCTGCGGGTGCCAATTCTGTTCACTGATCTCCATTATTTAGCTGCCGCTGCGGCACAGAGCAGTTAATGAGTCACGACTCTTCGATTTGGCAGCTTTGTAAATTTGTAAATGGTTCTAGTCATGTCAGATGGGACTGAGTTTAGTGTTGAATGTTTTCTTTCTCGCGAGGATCCGTTGTAGAACAGTTTTGGCAATGCTAGTCTGGGCATGGCGGAAATGCTATGCTGTATGGGCAGTCTAGATCGTCATTTTTTTAGGTTGATATTTGGTGATTTTCGCGACCCTGTAGAAGCTGCAGTTCTCCAGGGATTAGGTTGTTGGTCTGGATATGTAAGTCGACCAACGTAAGCTCAAAGCTTAGCATCTGAGCACTGTGCTAGTTAGTCCAGTTAACTTTTCTAAGTTGCTTCTTGATGTTATACTGTATAATGCTATCATAATATCTGTGATCAGATATTGATTCCTTGCATGAATAACCGCATATTAAGTTTGTTTTGCTTCCTTTTGGTCAAATAACCAGTGCTCTGATATCTGACTTTCCCATGTTATGTATGCCAGATTTTGCGACTTCCAGGTGCTAGTCTACCAGCATGGCCGACGAAACTGACAATGGCAGTCAGGTTGTCCAAGGAAATGAGATTGTCGACCCAAGTAATGAGGCAGTCCATGGGGAGGATGAATTGGTCCAAGGTAATGAGTTGGTCCAGGCTGATGAATTGACTCAAGCTGAGGAGTTAGCACAGGGCGACGAGTTGCTCCAAGGGCATCTCCAAGGGCATGAGTTGGCCATCGCCGAGGTGACCACCCCTCCAACCAGGAGGCGCAGGAAGAAGAAGTCTCTAGTGTGGGAGCACTTCACTATCGAAGATGGTCCTGGAGGGTCCACTCGGGCACTCTGTAAACTGTGCAAGCAAACCTTTGCTTACAGCTCTGGTTCGAAAATTGCAGGGACTAGCCATCTCAAGAGGCACATCACCTTGGGTTCCTGTCCTAAGATAAAAAGCCAAGGGTATAAGCTAGCGCTGGGTTCAGCAGCCGGTACTGATAATGATGGTGAGGGTACTGTAGAGAGGTCGTCTAAGAGGCGGTACAGATATACTGGTTATGCGAATGCATCTTTTGATCAGGACCGCAGTTGTTCATACTTGGCAAAGCTGATCATTTTGCATGACTACCCACTTGACATTGTTCAACAGCCGGCTTTCACTGCTTTCATTGATAGTCTGCAGCCTCGTTTCAGGGTTGCTGATGTCGATGCAATGGAGGGGGAGGTGTATGCTGTTTATCAGAAAGAAAAGGAGAACCTTTTGCAAGCATTCATCGCTATGCCTGGCAAGATCAGCCTCTCTATTGGATTGTGGACAACTAGTCAAACTCTTGGCTATGTTTCACTTGCTGGGCAGTTCATTGACTCTGATTGGAAATTGCATCGAAGAATGCTTAACTTCATGATGGTGTCTTCGCCTCACTCAGAGAATGCACTTAGCGAAGCTATTAGTGCAAGCCTTACTGACTGGGGTATGAAGGATAAGCTATTTACCATCACGTTGGATAATGATTGCTCATCTCATGACATCTACAGCGCAAATCTGAGAGACCATCTCTCCAGTAAGAACGACCTCATGCTTAAGGGCCAGCTGTTTGTTGTGAGGTGCTATGCCCACATCCTGAATGCAGTTGCACAAGATGTCATTGCTTCAATCCACGGTGTCATCTACAATATCCGCGAAAGCATAAAGTTCATAAAAGCTTCTAGTAATCGTGAGGAAAGGTTTGCTGAGATTGCTCTGCAGCTGGAGATCCCCAGTACCAAGACCCTTTGTCTGGATGTTACAACCCAGTGGAACACCACATATCTGATGCTCTTGGCTGCCTTGGATTATAAGCAGGCTTTCATTCAACTGGAAACATGTGATGATAACTACAATGAAGCACCTTCAGCTGAGGACTGGAAAAGAGTTGAGGCGGCCTGCAGTTACTTGAGGCTGCTGTATGACTCTGCTCATAGCATCATGGCAGCGGCAAACCCGACCGCAAACATTTTTTTCCATGAAGCTTGGAAACTTCAGCTGGAGCTGGCAAATGCTTCAGGACATCAAGAAGATCCAGTTTTCAGTAGCATCGCCCAAGATATGCATGAGAGGTTTGGCAAGTACTGGAAGGATTGCAACCTCGTGCTAGCTGTTGCTGTCGTGATGGATCCACGTTTTAAGATGAAGCTTGTTGAGTTCAGTTACTCGAAGATTTATGGCGTCGAGGCTGTGAAGTATGTCAAGGTGGTAAATGATTCAGTGCATGAGCTTTATAAGGACTACGTAGCGCAGCCACATGGGGAAACCAATAATGCACCAGCCAATGGGAAAAACACCCAAGCAACCCTGCCTTCAACTGGTGATGGTCTTCTAGACTTTGACATGTATCTCTCTGAGATTGCTACAACCCAGCCCTCAAAATCTGAACTAGAGCAGTACCTCGATGAGTCCCTTACGCCACGCATGCAAGAGTTTGACATCCTGAACTGGTGGAAGCTCAACACGGTCAGGTTTCCGACGCTCTCAAGGATGGCACAGGACATCTTGGCCATTCCGGTGTCCATGGTGACCGAAGGCAGCTCTATATTTACTGCAGGGACAGGGGGCCGCATGCTCGATGACTATAGAAGCTCGCTCCGTCCAGAAATCGTGGAAGCGCTTGTCTGCGCCAAGGACTGGCTCACGTCTGCGTCCGCCGCAACGGAGGCGCCGAGTTCTGGGCTTCTCAAGATGGACTAGGCTCACCCCTTTCTGGTACCTAGTGGTGGTCTTTAACTGTAGGAGTATGTATTTTGGGCAGAGGATGTGATCTATTTCATTTGTTCTGTCCTAGAGTGTAATTTGTTGTGTAGAAGAACTCTGTTAAGTCGTCCAATCTGTTATGTATCCTTAATTCCTTTCCAGTGTTGTGTGACCCGTGTTGTAATATGTGACCAGATGTATTATTCGGCATTGCTTGCGGTGTGTACGAACGTACAAGCGACTTTAATGTATTAGCCGGTGGCTTAAGTCTGTACCTGCGTTTTTGTTGCCGGTGAAGTTTTGTCAGTGGGCGATGTTCGTGAGAATGTCTAGCCGTGTATGAGGATTCTCTGCTCGTCCATCAGTTCACGTATCTGGTAGCTTTATATCTTGACTCTGGTATTATTTCCGTCATCGAGCAGTTGTGTTGATGATGATTCTGGGAGAGCGCTCAGATCGGCATTGTTAGTGTTTGCTTGTGCCGACGGCCTAATACTTTGCATTGTTTTGCTTTTGTTTTTTGCACGGTTGATACTTCAATAGTTTGCACAGTTTTTTCTTACTGCGTGCTAGACCAACTTCACAGTAATAATTCAACAAAAAAACATATCAGCAGCTTACAAGATGTATCTGGGAAATCTTGGGATTTAGATTATGTCCCAGTTAATCGGAGAAAGACACAAGTCGCATTTGGAACTTTCTAAGGAAATCTCATACTGCCCTGTGAGGTGTGTTTTTTCTAGTCACGGACTCACGATGCGTTCAACATTCTACGGTTTTCTCGCTTGTGTTCGATGGCTCATGTGGCTATTTAAAACGTTTGAGATTAGTCAATCTTGTGTCGTTATGGTTTTGTATAAAAAAAATATGGCGCATGGAAGAAGATTGAAAGGATTAGAGCGCTTTGTTGTTCGGTTTCTCCGAACTGGCATGTCGTATTCGCTTAATAATTAAAGTCAAATGTCGGGTTGAAAAAATTGTATCACACAGAATTATTTTGGCACAATTTTATGATTCAAATGCATGTGTATAAACTTTTTTCCCTTAAGATAGCAGGTTTTTCCTGTTCCCTCAAAAAGCGTTGTTGTAAACAAAGAGGTCCGTAATTCAGGTTGGAACAAAGGCACTCTCTGCAAAGATTAGTCCCTTTTGTAACGAAATGTGGCTCTTCTCATATTTCTCTCTGTGGATACATGGTGTGATTAAGAGCATCTCTAACAGCGCCCCTAAATGGGCCAAAACGTTAAAACTTCGGCGGCTTTACGGGTTGAGGCCATTTTTTGCGTTATAACAATGCCCGTTAAGACGGCCGGTTGAAGCCCACCCAGTGGTGGTGGGCGTCGGGCTTCTTCCGCTGCCGCATACCATGGAGTGTTCTCCTCACCGCCGCCGCTGCCACGGAGCCTGGAGTCGGGCCGGCATAGGGCGAGCAAGTGCGGCCATCCGCGGTTTCATTTTCCACCGATTTTTTGACAAGTTCCGTGGCGGAAGTTCATCGACGCGTCTTGAACATTTTGTCCCGCCAACTGCTTCCTGGGTATATAATGCACTCTCAGGTTCGGCGTGAAATATGTGATTCTAAGTTTGCAGGGAAAATTTTCGTAAGACTGAAACAAGTTTTATGGTTTCGGGTGATTTAATGTTTCAGACACTTTTTTCTACTCAAAAAACCGTATGTGATAGATATTTTTTTAGTCCGGGTGAGTTTACGGTCACTGTTATAGATGCTCTTATGTAAGAATAGGAAGACGGTGATGCTACCCTCCTCCATTTTGAAATATATGGCATATCAATTTAATTACAAGTCAAAACTTACTAAGTTTGGCCAAATGTGTATAAGGAAATATCAGCATCTATAATCTTATACAAATACATTATGAATGCATTTTTGGTACTTTTTGTCTTTTTTGAGGAATATAAAAATGACACGTATTTCAGGATGGAGGGAGCAAACGTATGTACACCTTAACACACTAGAAAAGGAAAAGGAAAGTCAAGCATGTTTTCTCTTAGAGATGCGGAGACTAAGATAATGCAACCGTGACCGTGATGATGCACATATGTTGATCTCCTGCCTCTGAGCAAAACAAACAAAAACTTGTCCCAATGTAATAACACTGAAATTTCGATCAGCACTAAAAGAGATACGGACTAGTGAGTTTTAACTCTAGTACTGTACTACAAAGATAGTGAATCTCATCATCATGTTGAGATTCGAGAAACACGTCCACCAGCTTGAAGACACAGATCTGTACAAATTAGGCTGCCCTTCTAATCCAACAACCGCGCACCAACAGGCACAAAATCAAAAGAACAGAGAGAGAACTACCGGAAAGGTGCCAGCCAGCGGCAGAACGTAAACGCGAGTGCACCACACGTCCATGAAGATTCCAAGAACCAGACACGCGCTTCAGCCCTCAGCGGAGTGTGCAACAGCGCGTCTTGCATGCCGCCGGAGTTCAGAACAGAGGCGCCCGCTTGGCGGTCTTGTCGCCGGCCGCGGCCGCCTTGGAGTGCGCCAGGGAGCACCCGTCCCTCCTGTACCAGCTCCTCCCCTGCTGCAGCCTCGCCCAGAAGTTGCTCCGCTTCGTCGGCTTCTTCTCCTCGGCCTCAGGCGCTGGCGCCTTCTCCTGGCCGCCGTGACGACCACCCGCGCCGGCCGCCATGTCCGTCTCCGTCTCCTCCTGCCGCATCAGCGTCCCCAGCCTGGCCCGCCTCGCCTCGCGGCAGGGCGGCGGCGCCGACGCCACGCTCGCCGCGCCGGACGAACACGCGGACGACGACGAGGTGGCGGAGGCCTCGCTGGCGGCTGCGGCGGAGATGCGCGAGAGCCGGTCGCTGAGGCAGATGGGGCACACGCCGGCCGCATGCCGGTGGCTCGGGTGCCTCCTGCACCGCGCCGCGTCCGCCACCTTCGACTTGCCCACCGCAGCAGCCATACGGCTTTTGCTTGCTTACTCCTCAAAGGTGTCTCTTTGTTTTTCAACGCTGGAAAGTGGAAATCAATGGTGGCCGTGTGGTGGTGCGAGCGTGTGCATCCTGCCTATATATCGGCCGTTCGGGCAGGGTGTTTCGCGGATGGTACCGGAGCTGCGTTGGGTGCCGTACAGTAATGGCGGAGCGTGGCAGCTCGATGAGAAGATGGTGGAGTAGGAGTAGGGAGTAGGAGGGTGGCGGTTGGAAGTGAGGGCTTTTGCTTATTATTGGTTCGGTTGGATGCGGCAGTCGGCTAAGGTGAATGGCTACGGCCTGCAATGTTTTGGAGTACTCTATATGGTTCCTCTTTGGCATGCCCAAACTCTATGCCGAGCTGGCTATGGATGACATTCGCCTGCATCTATTTAATAGTGGAGTAATCATCTGGCCGTGGCGAAGAGCCTCTTCTTACCCGTAAAGGCAAAGCTCCTGCTATTTACTCGGAAAAAAAATCGAACACCATCCATTCCACATGCAAAAAACCGTGTTCGAAACTTTTAAGATATTCGTTCAATAGCACGCAATAGAGGAAAAAATACTAAGTCAATGGGCCATAGCCCATTGACCCCTGGTTCCACGACCGGCGTGCCCGGTCCACCCGAACGCACAAGGGATATAGCGTGGGCGACCTCCTCATTTCTGCACACGTGCTCGCCGTCGGTCCACCAGTCGCGCGCGCGACACCGCCGCCGAATCGACAACGACACACTCTTTTATTTCTGGGTCGTCGTGGACGGACGACCGACCGGCGAACAGGTGTGCGCACCTGGCATGCTCGGCCTGATCAGAACCGGCACGGCACTCTGGCGCGGCCGCTTTACATCGCTTCCCTGTCTCTCCTTGTGTTGGAGGTCCTAGCCTAGAAAAATAGAAAATAGAACTATGAGGGGACTAATATGTAACTTGTACTCTGTATATACAGAGATGAAGAAGGAGCACCTGAAGGTGTAGAAGCTTCAGGAAAAGTTCCCAAATATCTTCCCGTGTTCTTCCTCCTGTGATTCCTATGATTCCTACTGCTGGTAATCTTGAGGCAGATCCAACAACATGGTATCAGAGCAGATGGATCCCACCGATTCCGGCGCCGGTCGGAGGTGAAGGTGCGCAGCGAGCGGCGCCAGCGGGGTGAGGTGTTGCTGCGAGCAGCTGTGGGGCGGAAGGAAGGCCTGCTGGGCGAGTCTGTCGTGGCGCGAGGAAGTCGCAGCAAGGCCGCGGCTGGCGAGGTGAGAAGGACACGGGCTGGGATCAGCAGCGGCCGTGTGCGTGCGAGTGCGAGGGTGAGCGAGGGTTCCCGTGTGCGGGCCGCACTGTGTTCAGGCGGCGACTAGGAGCTTGTACTGGCTACAGCAGGAGGTAGGAAGGAGGTAGTGTGGTTGTCGGTGCTTTGGTGCTGTTCTGGGGAGTAAAAGAAGGGAGTTCAGGTTCTGAAGGTAAAAGGCAGAGGAGCAGATACTCGTAACCTGCAGGGAATTTGCAGTGCTATGGAAGGCAAATACCAGGCTCGATTTACTGGGTTTGGTAAGCAAAGGGATAATGGTTTACATAGAGATAAAGGATGTGGTGGTGGTACTGCTAAATCATGGCAGCGAGAGGGGATTGGCTGTGTCCAATTACGGGCTGTGAGAATGTAAATTTTGCATTCCGAGGTGTCTGTAATCGCTGTCGGGCAGCACGTCCTGCTGATGTTGGTGGATCCACGCAGCTGGTGAGTGTGAAGATGAATGTAGAAGATGCAGTGAAGTGGTTTCAGTTTAAGAAGATGACATTGAGTAAGAAAGCTTCAATAGAGGCACCTACTATTTCAGATTCTGCCGTTCCTGCTGATTCTAGTGGTAATGTTTCTAAAGTTGTACACTGCAAAAGGAATGATGGGTGATACGTCTTCAACGTATCCATAATTTCTGCTGTTACATGCTTATATTATACCATTTGCTACATGTTTTATATACACTTCGTATCACTTTTATGCATTTTCTGGGACTAACCTATTAACAAGATGCCACAGTGCCAGTTCCCTGTTTTCTGCTGTTTTTGGTTTCAGAAAGTTACTTCTGGAAATATTCTCGGAATTGCACGAAACAAAAGGCCACGTCCCTATTTTTCCAGCACCATCACGGAGTCCGAAGGAGACACGAAGGGGAGCCACGAGGTGGCCAAACCACCAGGTGGCGCGGCAGTGGGCCCAGCCGCGCCGCCATGTGGTTTGGGCCCCTCGGGGGTCCGCCGACATCGCCCCTTCGCCTATTTATTCCCCGAGACGCGAAAACCCTAAAACACCGAGCCTTTCATCCAGAACATATTCGCTGCCGCCGCCGTCGTCAACCCTAACTCGGGGGGTTCCTGAAGCTCTTCCCGGCACCCTGCCGGAGAGGGGAATCATCACCGGAGGGCTCTACATCGCCATGCCCGCCTCCGGAGTGATACGTGAGTAGTTCATCCTTGGACTATGGGTCCATAGCAGTAGCTAGATGGTTATCTTCTCCACTTGTGCCATCATGTTTAGATCTTGTGAGCTGCCTATCATGATCAAGATCATCTTATTGTAATGCTACATGTTGTGTTTGCTGGGATCTGACTTATATTGATACCTATGTGGAGCTGAATATTATATTATCATGTCTATGTCATTTGTGATCTTGCATGCTCTCCGTTACTTGTTGACGTCTTGGCCACGTGAATACTTGTAACTCCAAGAGGGGGTATTTATGCATGATAGTTGGGTTCAACCTCTATTTAACCTGGGATAGTGACAGCAAGTTCTAAGGTTGTAGATGTGTTGTTGCCACTAGGGGTAAAACATCAATGCTTTATTCAAGGATGAATGTATTGTTTACACTACGCACATTACTTAATGCAATTGTCTGTTGCTTGCAACTTAATACTGGAAGGGGTACGGATGTTAACCGGAAAGTGGACTATTTAGGCATAGATGTATGCTGGACAGCGGTCTATGTACTTTGTCGTAATGCCCAAATGAATCTCATAGTAGACACCACAGCTCACACATGCATGTTATATGCACTTATCAATTGTCAATTGCCCAGCTGTAATTTGTTTACCCAGCATGTTAGTTATCTTATTGGAGAGACACCACTAGTGAACTGTGGACCCCGGTCCATTCTTTTACATCTGAAATACAATCTACTGCAATCATTGTTCTCTACTGTTTTATGCAAACAAACATCATTTTCCATTCGATACGTTTAACCCTTTGTTTTCAGCAAGCCGGTGAGATTGACAACCTCACTGTTAAGTTGGGGCAAAGTAATTTGGTTGTGTTGTGCAGGTTTCACGTTGGCACCGGAATCCCTGGTGTTGCGCCGCACTACACTCCTTCACCAACACCTTCGAAGCAACGTCGTCCTCCTCCTGGATTGATAACCTTGGTTTCATACTGAGGGAAAACTTACTGCTGCACTCATCATACCTTCCTCTTGGGGTTCCCAACTGACGTGTGACGTATAAGCATTGTTTCTGGCACTATTAACTTAGAGCCACCATGGGGCGTGGTTAATTGATTCTGGTGCATCTAGACATATGGTGGGGTCTTATGAATTTTTTTCGAACTATGATCCAAATGTAAAAAAACTGGATGTGAAATTGGCAGATGGTTCTACCCAAGCTATCGTGGGGACTGGGACAGTAATGTGTGGCTCCAATATGCCTCTCACATCCGTGTTGCATGTCCCCTCATTTCCGATTAATTTGTTATCCATTAGCTGCATCACAAAAGAGCTTAATTGTGCTGTAATCTTCTTCCCATCATGGTGTTTATTTCAGGAACTTGGTACTGGGAAAAGACTTGGCTCTGGGATTATGAGTGATGGTTTATATTACCTAGATGAGAATAAATCACCTGTGGCTGCTGCTGTTCTGTCTCGGTCACCACTGCAAGAATTTATTCTTCATCATCGCAGGCTGGGACACATGTCCTTTAATACTCTAGGTCAGCTCTATCCTGATCTATCTAATAAGGTTAGAAATGAAAATATATCTTGTGATGCATGTCAATTTGGGAAACAAACTAGGAGCTCTTATATATAATCTGATAACCGGAGTGACACACCACTTGAAGTTATATATTCTGATGTGTGGGGTCCTAGTGGAGTTTCAGCTTTAAATGGTTACCGCTCCTTTGTTACCTTCATTGACTGTTGCACTAGAGTCACTTGGGTTTATGTGTTGAGGAACAAGGATGATGTGTTCGAATGTTTTGTTGACTTTCATAATATGATCAAGACACAATATAATGCACGCATGAAAACATTCCGTACTGACAATGGCACAGAGTATGTGAACAAGGAATTTGATAAGTACTTGTCTAGTTTTGGGATTATTCACCAGACAACTTGTCCAGGTACTTCTCAGCAGAATGGTTTGGCAGAAAGGAAGAACCGACATCTGCTGGAAATCACTCGTTGCATAATGACAGCTATGAATGTTCCAAAATTTCTGTGGAGTGAAGCTGTGATGACAGCAGCTTATTTGATAAACAGAATGCCGTCCAGGGTACTTGGTTACAAGACACCGATAGAGTGTCTGACTGGAGAAACAACATACGTTGTTCCACCTAAGGTTTTTGGGTGTGTCTGTTTCGTGAAGGATTACAGGCCATCTGTTGGCAAGCTAGATCCAAGAGCACTAAAGTGTGTGTTTGTAGGGTACTCCGGAAAACAGAAAGGGTATAAGTGCTGGTGTCCATCTGAGAGAAGGATGTTTGTGAGTATGGATGTGGTATTCAGGGAATATGAACCATTTTATGGTGAACCAGTAGATTTAACTGATGTCTTCCCTCATTTGTATGTTAATGATGTTACAGACTTGGACAACGAGACAGGGGGAGATAAAGGAGAAGAAGATAGCAATGCAGCATCACAGAAGATGATTGTTGGAGTTATACCTACAGATGATGTACATGATGATATGGGTGTGATAGATGCAGGTCAAGAAGTGGCGCAGGGGGAGCAACAAGAGGAATCAAATGATATTGTTCAGTGGCCAAAACCAAATGAGGAACGAGAAGTTCGAGTATATGCACGGAGACAAAGAATTGAGGAGCAAGAGCATGGGCAAGAGCATGGAGACACACATGGTTCAGACCAACACACTTCAGACTCTTATGATGGTATGCCTATTTATCAACATGATGATCTAGATATTCCTATTGCTCTTAGGAAGCAGCCCCGCACTACTGTTGGGAAATTACCATCAAAGCTATCTCCATATGACGTCTCAAATTATGTGTCATGTGCATCCTTGGGTTCCCAGTATAAGTCATTCATTGCAGCTTTGGATTCCATAACACCTATACCACATGACTGGCAAATAGCAATAAATGACCCAAAATGGAGAACAGCGATGTTTGAAGAGATGGAAGCACTAGACAAGAACAATACATGGATCCTCAGTACTCTTCCAGCAGGAAAAAGAACTGTGGGTTGTAAATGGGTATTCACTGTAAAACAAACTCCAGAAGGTAAAGTGGAGAGGTACAAGGCCAGGTTAGTGGCAAAGGGGTATAGCCAAACCTATGGAGTAGATTATGATGAAACTTTTGCCCCAGTAGCAAAAATGAACACCATCAGATCAATAATCTCAATTGCAGCAAACCGTAATTGGAAATTGTTTCAAATGGATGTTAAAAATGCATTCCTCCATGGAGACTTGCAGGAAGAGGTTTATATGGAGATTCCTCCAGGATTCAATAGCCGTGAGACTGAAGGCAAGGTTTGTAAACTAAAGAAGTCTCTCTATGGTCTAAAACAATCGCCTCGAGCCTGGTTTGGAAGGTTTAGAAAAGAAATTTGCTCCTTGGGGTATCAACAAAGCAATGCTGATCACACTCTCTTCTTTAAACGTAATCATGATAAGATTACTATACTGATTGTATATGTTGATGATATAGTAATCACAGGGGATGATGTTGAGGAGATATCATACTTGAAGAAGATGATGGCTAAAATATTTGAAGTTAAAGACTTGGGCTATCTTCATTATTTCTTGGGGATTGAAGTTGCTTATGGGGCACAAGGTATTTATCTCTCTCAAAGAAAGTACGTACTTGATCTTCTTAATGAAACTGGTATGTTAGGGTGCAAACCAGCGGACACACCTATTGAGCAAAATCATCGTACATTGGCAGACTCAGGTGACCCCATAGACAAATACCAATATCAGAGGTTAGTTGGCCGTCTAATATATTTATCCCACACAAGGCCAGATATTGCATATGCAGTTAGTGTTGTAAGCCGTTATATGCATGACCCTCGTTCAGGCCATCTAGAAGTGGTAAACCGAATTTTGAAATATCTAAAAGGTTGTCCAGGAAAGGGAATCTTATTTTCTAATCATGGACATTTGAAGGTAGAGGGGTATACTGATGCAGATTGGGCTGGATGTTTAGATGATAGACGATCTACATCAGGTTATTGTGTGTTTGTTGGAGATAATTTAGTTTGTTGGAGAAGTAAAAAACAAAATGTGGTGGCACGATCTACTGCTGAGGCAGAATTCAGGTCTATGGCCTCTGGTTTATGTGAGCTGATATGGTTGAGGATATTACTATCTGAGCTCGGTCTATTTGATGGAGGACCACTACAACTCTATTGTGATAACCAAGCTGCAATCAATATGGTGCATAATCCGGTTCAACATGATAGAACTAAGCATGTTGAAATTGATAGACATTTCATTAAAGAGAAGTTAGATGAGGGGAGCCTTCATGTTACGTTTGTTAGATCTGATAGTCAATTGGCAGATGTACTTACAAAAAGTGTTAGTGTTATGTCTTTTGTAAACTTATGTAGCAAGATGGGACTCATGGATATATTCGCCCCATCTTGAGGGGGAGTGTTGGAGGTCCTAGCCTAGAAAAATAGAACTATGAGGGGACTAATATGTAACTTGTACTCTGTATATACAGAGATGAAGAAGGAGCACCTGAAGGTGTAGAAGCTTCAGGAAAAGTTCCCAAATATTTCCCGTGTTCTTCCTCCTGTGATTCCTACTGCTGGTAATCTTGAGGCAGATCCAACAACACCTTGCATCCTGCGCGAGCTTGCTAGGCTGGAGCCGCCGCGGCCGCTTTTCGCTCGTGCCCGCTGGTGGAGCTAGCCGCTGGTATCCGGAGTACTACAGACTAGCGGAGTATCAAGACGACAGAAACTGGTTGGGGCTGGCCGGCCGAATCGCGGTTGCTCTGGAAAGGATGACCTCCATGCAGGTGCTGCGTACTGTGGGTGTCCGTGCGTTTTTGTATCTAGCATGGCCGCAGCATCTACTTTCAACTTTGTTCATGCAATGTTATCGATTCCAAATTATGGCGTGTTAGGTTCGCCAAGGGGAAAAAGAAAAGGAATAATAGGTTCATACAAACATGTTGTTTTAACACGTACAACAAACCAAGTCCCGTTCCATTATTATTATCGGCCGACGCCAATTATAGGGTAGTGCTTTTGTACTTTAATTAGGTTATCTCGAGGAGAGCGAGGCGGCGGCCTAGGGTTTCAACCCTAGCCGCCGCCGTGGAAGACATCTGCAGTTTCATCGTCGTCGCCGACAAAGATTCGACGGGTCCTCGCCTCCTCTAGGTGCCGTTCTGGCACTAGAAGGGGTGGGGACCTCGGACCTGCGCACGGCGCTTTTTGAAGGTCCTTAATGTTAGAGCTTCGTTTTGGTCGTCATCTTCTTCGTTAATGGAGATGGTCTCGTTTGTAATAAGTGATCTTCCACGCTTCGTTCGACGGCGAGATACTCTTCCCGACGTCAATGGTGGATTTGGAAGATTAATTCTGTCTAGGTATGGTTCTTCAGATCTTGCTTCGCTAGATCAATCTTGAATTGTTTCTCATGGTTGTCGCGAGGAGATTTGTCCTCGCAATATCTATCCCGGCTGCTACGTCTTCGGCATTGGTGATTCGTTCTCTCGGCTTCCAACGACGTCGACAAATTGGTTCGGTTATTTGTCCCTGGAATATTAGTGGTGGTGCTCTTGCCGATGTTGCTTGATTAATTTAATGGTTGCGTGCGTGCACAAAGCCTTGGCATTGCGGCTCAAAATTAAAAAGGGAGAACCTTCGGTGGTATTCACAGGTCTGTGGTTTGTTGGTTTCGGCGTTGTTCTACGGCTGCCTTCAGAAAAGTACAAGATTGTGTCATGCATGAAGAAAGTGCTTGAAGATCTCATAGATTTGCTTGTCTCTTTTAGTTTTATTTTTGTAATCGATGTAATCGTGTACTCTTTACTGGTTTAATATATGTGGAAAAATTAAAAAAAGTCCCGTTCCATTATTTTAAAAATAGAAAACTGAGAGGCAATATATTTCCGTAATAGAGGCCAGCCCGGACACAAAACCTGATCGGTAATGAAAAAAATTGGGACAGCTGATCGATTCAAAAAAAAAAGCTTATCGGTGGGATCTGCACTAGCTAAAGCACGCAAAAAAAAAAAAAACTATCCCATGTGCGTGTCAGGGAATCGTACTATACAAGAACATTTTTATGAATCTAGATGGTGGAATTAAGAGCTAAACATGTTTGTAACCTGTAAATGTGGTATGATTTGCACAGAAAGCATATTGGAGTATGATTTTGCCACAGAAAAAATATTTTGAAATATCAAAAAATCTGAACAAAAATTTGATGCATATTTCTAGACATTCTATGTGCGTACGTCAAGTTTCGTGAAAACCGATATTTTTATGGCATGTGTAAAAAAGACCAATTTCGTGAAAAGCATATTGTAGCACCGAATTTTATTTATTTTACACACAGCACAAAATATCCATTTTCCGTGAGACGGCTTTGTGAGCATACATAACGACAACATGTACACAAGAATTTTTGTCCAATATTTTGACACCTCACAATAATTTAATATGCATTTTATAAACTGGGAGCATATACTCCGGAATATCAAAACGTCGCCCCAATTTATACTATATCGGAATATCACATCTACAGTAATGAACTTCAGAAAGAGTATAAAAAAGTTGTGATATGCGTAGTGGTGACACACCCTGGCAAGTGCCCGACCACCTCAGTACAAAAACACAAAGAATTAGACGGATACAACATGCTTGTATTTCATACGACACAATATTTAGCACCAAGACATTGTCGTGAAGAATGTACATACCATACATACGGAGTCGGAGCTTAGTGTAAGTTAGGTGGGGCCACATCACTCATCTTTTGACAAAGTTGAGAAGAAATTTTCCGGAAATTAAGGGCTTAGAAGGGAAGATTTAGTATTTTGCTTCCCTTCCTATGAAACACAATTATACTCTCTTTCATCCTCTCGATAATTTATGTCAACCTCCGCCACAACAGAAATAAACTACACTCTATAGAGATTGATTAGGGCCTCTCTCAGTGAAAAAGGTAATAGAGAGTAGGTTCACAGCGACATAATTCTAAACTCAAGGAGATGGTTAGGATCCTTAATTCTATATCATACGATTTTATTTCATATCATCCATGGTTCTCAACTAAGTTAAATATATTCTAAAAAATCAAATATGTATTGGTTTACTGAAATAAAATACGTGTACATGCTCAATATGGTGAATATGATGCCCTTGCAATTTTTTATAGTGTTCACGCAAAGAATTGTTACCCAAAACCCAAGCGTGACACGGTGTTTTAGGGAATTAAATATATATTATCCACACATAGATTAAAATGAACCATATATAAAAATAATGATATTATCTTAAAACAAACAAATCTAGATCTTTCTCTGATGAATGTATTTTATATGATGTAATCAAATCCCGTTTTGATGATGTCAAATACGCTTTTCTACTTTCGTTGGTTTCGTAATTATTTACGATTTAACCAAGCAAATAATATCATTTAGAAATTAGCATGTTTAACGTCTCTAAGACCATTTCCGAACACATTGAGTGGGCTTAAGGTGATGCCCTCGCATTTGCGAGAGCCACCTTGCTAGTTTCAACGAAAATTAAGTTTTTCCACACTCTTATTTTGTGCTCCCAATTTTTTTGGAGTATACAACCTGTGTAAAGTCGTCAACATCGTTGTATCGTAGCTCTGATAGCCTCGTTCTAAATCTATGTGAAAGTGAACAACTCATTCTCGCTATTGTACATGTCTGAAAGTTTGAAAGAAAATTGTTGTTGTTTTAAGTCAAATAGACTCAAATTCACTTTCATAGTCAAGTCTCTCCATCGATCTCCCATTTTCGGTAGACAGTCACCAACATGAATCTGGCTTGCCGACCCCTACTCATCATCTCCACAATTAGCTGGCCACATATTTAACCACCAGAGTCGGTCTCGACCAAGTCTACTAGGTCGCGAACCCACACCACCTCAGCCCCCAATGCAGAACACCAACGGTGGAACACCGCGGTCACCGCTGGCACGAGCTGGATTGAGACGACAACGCCACGGTTTCCATGGTGGAGAAGGCTCCGGCGAGTCGTGACCAAGCCAAAAATGGGGCCGACGCTGCTGGCCTTCGTGGAAGAATTTTATCTATGGAGGGGTGCAGGGGTCGTCGGCGTCTAATCTATGATTTTGGGCGTGGATCATTGGGGTCGGAGAAGATGAGTTTGGAGTGAGGTTTAGAGGAAGGCTTAGGTGGCGACTGGCCGGTGGAGGATGGGATTTGGGCAGTACGGAGTGACGTAGTCGGCGGTTTGGCATGTGTCGGTGTCAGGGGAGATAAAAGTCGTCGTAGCTGGAACCGGGGGTGGCGGCGATTTTCTCCCCTCTCCACGCCACGTAATTAACCTTTTATTGTCTTGTTTGCACATACTAGCTTCTCTCCATGTATGTACGCGAACCTTTTCTTTTAGAGGAACGAACCTTTTTTGTTTGACACGCAAATTTCACGCGATGTTGATTTCCGATCGATCCGAGCGAGCGGCCCTGGCCCTATCCTTGCACGTTAGCCCACTAGGCCATTCGTCTGGGCGGCTGGGCCTGTATCCCTAGTCTCAGTGCCTCATGGGCCTCTTCACCCAACGGCCTCAGCCTTTTAAAAGGGACTCATTGGAGTCGAACGCGATTCTTTTTCCTTGTGGGTCCTTTGTTCTTGGCAATTGATAGGGAACTGATTTTTGGGAGTATTCTTGGTTAGGTAACAACCCTTTATCATTGCATCATACGTCTCTATAGAATATCGTGTGGCATAAAACATATTTGGTTGTTGATCGTTGGCGCCCATGAATATTGAGCTTCGTGGGCTACAGCTAGAGACAAATGGTTTTTCTTGTTGCAAGTAGTGGAGAAAATTGTGTGAGTCCCCCTTTCTATGGGCAATAACTTGCGAAATCTTAAGTTTGCATTGAAAAATAAGTTTTTTATGTGGATCTAATTTGTTAAAAGGTGTTGGACGGGATGAAAATAGGTATTTTTCATTCAAAGGAGTCTAGGAACATTGGTTCACCTTATGTCCTTTTGCATATCTTATTTGAAGAGCGATCCAATGTAGGTTTAATATATCTCCTCCAATGAATATTACTAGTATGTTTTTAATAGGTTAAATTAGATCAATCAGAAAAAACTTAAATTCATGTAGGTTTTTGTTTTTAGATAAAAAGGGCCTCGCCCCAGTTCCATTCATAGAACGAAACCATCGTTTTACAGCAGTCTATTACAGCATTCGGGAATGGACAGAGTGCTCCACCCAGACAGCAACCAAAACCTGTTTTAATCAGTTACATAACCGAACTGACTCAGGTAAACATCCAAAACACAAACAGCCACCCCATTATGTCACTACCTCAGATTTTCGGGTCCTGGGTCAGCTTCCAGTTCCTCCCATCATCGATCATCGCCAGGTTTGCGACGTTCAGGGTGTCAGTCAGTGACTTGGTCGACGTCTCCCAATCTTCTCCTTGAACACCACAATGTGGATTCAGCATTGCTCGTTTGCGAGTACCGGAGATCTGCACTGGATCACTCAGCCTCAATCTTGCCATGACAAGGAAGGAGGGCTTCGAGACAGCAGCTCCAGCTGCGACACCACCATGTCCAGATGGACCCTGGCAGCTTCTGAGAGCAAAATCCTCCATTTTGAAAGAGTAGACGCCAGTCTCCTCCATAGCACCTGCATACCAGTCCATGGAGTTTTATTAAAGCACATATCATTGCGAGTTTTCCACAGGATCCACATAATTGCAGCGTGGAGAACATTATGCATCTCATGCTTTGATTCACATAACCACAGACTGGCAATTTTCTCATAATTGACTGGTGTTCTAGAGAAACCAGACAATCTCCCTACTTCTGTCCAAATGAACTTAGCAACAACACACTCAAAAAGGAGGTGATTGCAACTTTCAGACTCTGTACAGAATAGGTTTTTGTTTTCTTAGGGTAATTGGGAACACGTCGAAAATAAATTATGTTTAACAAGACTGAAGTTGATCACTTTTAGCAAGTTATTCATAAAGCTACCCACTCTCTGTGTTCACAATTAACTATATGCTTTTAGCTTTGTGCTAAGTCGATATTTTGTTAAGTTTGACCAACTTTATAGATAAAAACAATAATACTTGCAACATCATATCAATATTACTAGATGCATCTTGAAATGCAGTTTCATATTTAGTAGTTTAATATTTAATGTAACAAATATTGCGAATTTTGATAAAGTTGGTCAAACTCATTAATTTTTACTTTGAACAAAATTTGGAAATATACTTACTTGTTGAACATAGTGAGCGATTGGATACACAGTTGTACACTTGTGGTTTTTTCTACTACCAGTACTTCACTACTTCGGGTTATGTTCCACCATGGTTACTGACGTATTCTACAGAATTATAAGATGCATGCATTGAGGCGTTTTTTTCGTTTTTTCGGTTTATTGAAATGTGCCACCTTGTCCGGCCTCTGAGCCGTAAACGTTTACTCTACGCAGTAGCATTCGGCTGTGTGAATCGTTTGGACCCATGCAGAGACTGCCTATGCTCGATTTTCCAGACGAAAAAATACGACAACTACACGAAAGCTATGTCTACTTATATTTTATCTTATCGACGAAGCAAGTGGACTGATCTGGAGCAATTAAACTTGATGCTCCTCCATGCACGGGGAAGTGGGCAGTCCTCTATCCCTGCGAGTCATTGATCAGATCTAGCCACCTTCACACATTTGCATCCATATATATCTACCCCGGCAAAATTAAACCATATATACACACCAGCAAGCACGAGCCCGTGTCAGTCAGAGTCGTCGTGAAGTCATGGAACGCCGTGCTCGCCGACGTGCCCGCCCGCGAACGTCGGGTCCATGCACGTTGCCGTGTCCCCCTCGCCGTGCATATAAATACCGTGTCCATCGTCTTCGCTCCTCATCCATGCCCATCTCAGTCAACACACCACACTCCTCAACCGCAGCTTAGCACTAAGCGGAAGCCATAGCCATGGGTTCTTCTTCGAAGCTTGTGTGGTGTCTCCTGCTCGCTGGGCTTCTCCTGGCGGCGGCGGAGGTAGAGGCCGGACGGGGACAGAAGTTCGGCGACACCGTATATGAATGCATTGAGATATGCCGATTCAACCACCACAACGATGACATGGAGAGGTTCCTGTGCATAATGGGATGCGGCAAACCAGCCACTGCAGCGGCTGGATCGGTCGACATGGCCGGGCACGCGGAGGAGGACGGCGCCGGCTCTGGCGGTGACGGTGCCATCCTTCAGGTGGTGTAAGCCGGCTCCGGCCGACATACTGTTGAGTTAGCTAATCTTCGTTAGGTTTCAAATAAGTTCCAAGTGTTTCCTTCGAGTTCCAAGTGTTTCAAATAGCTGTGGTGCGCGAGTGAGTGTGTAGAGCCATAAACCTGCAGGATGGTTTACCATGTAATCGCAATTCGCAAATCTGTTGCATGAAATAAATATTGCGTTCTGTTAAATCACGAGACCTTGTACGACCGTCCAACATCGTCATCCGAAGACCAGATCGACCAATCTGTTGCAGGATTTGACTTAATGGTATGATACTTTTTTTTTGAGGAAATTAATGGTATGATACTATCTTATCAAAATCAAAATGTAGCACTACTTTGTATGTAATTTTCTTGTTCTTCGTCGTCAGGGTATAGTTGTGCTTGATCAAATATGAAATTGAATCTGTTTGGACTTTTCTCATGTCAAATACACCTTCTTTGCTGGCTAAATTTTTTTAGAGCTTAATTGGTCGACCCGGCTCAGTTCAATTCCTGGATCCACCACTAGGTAGGGCAGTAGGGAGAATTAGTTGTATTTTATGGGGTGAGATACTCGTTCGGAGCAGATAAGAGGATGCAGCAAGTTCGGAGCTTCACTCTTAACTTCTGGGCCAGCCGGCTGCAGAGCTTCACTCTTAACGTGTTTGCCGCGCAGGTCCACCAACACGGTTCTTCCAGCCCGACCTAGCACGGTGGCAGAGGGTCCTGCAGTCCGCCGACGGCACCCCATCGGACCTTCTTCCTCGACGTTGACTCGGTGAGAGAAAATGTATTGGGGAATGCTGCCACGTGACATCAGATCGCCTATACACCGCCGTGTGATGATATGTACGCATGGCACAGGCTCGGTCCACTTTAGACTGCTCGTACATGTCTGCCGGAACCCGGCCCATGTTCAAAATTGAACGTATTTTTGAAAGCCGAATAATGTTTATTCAAATCTGAACAAATTTCAAATCTGAAAGATTTTTGAATCTGAATGAAATTCAAATCTGAACAAATTTGAATCTGAATGATTTTCAAATTTGAACGACAAATCTGAGAGAAATTTGAATATAAACAAATTTTGAATCTGAACGATTTTCAAATCCGAACGAATTTCGAATCTGAACGAATTTCCAATCTGAACAGATTTTGAATCTGAACGAATTTCAAATATGAACGATTTTCAAATCTGGAAAAAATTGATTTTGGACATATTTTAGATCTGAATGAATTTGAAACACGAACAATTTTGCTTCTGAAAATCTTTTAAAATATTCAAATCTGAAAAAAAGAAACATGAAAAAACGAAATAGAATAAAAAAAAAGAAACAACAAAAAAATGAAAAAGAAAAAATATCCGAAAAGTGCAAAAAACAGAGTCGTATTGGGTATCCTCCGAAAGGCCCCAATCGGCCCAATGGCAATGGGTGTAATTGGTGATCTTTCTGCAGGGAGTCTTCCCATGTACATACATTTGTCTTCCCTTACACGACGTTTGACTCAAAGCAACAAACTTCCATCGTTGACAAGATTGGTACGACTTGCAGGGTGGAAGGAGAAGCACTTCATCAAAGAGGGAAGCGTGCGAGATCAGTCATCTCGTCGATGGTTACTGCTATCTAAAATAAACTCCCCTCACAAGTGTGTGATTAGAAAATCGACAAACTTTGAAGAAAATTCATATGGATGAAGGGGACTATGTGAAAGAACATTTTGTATCCCTTAGTTTTTGTGTGTTAGTTAATAACACATGTGATAGTTTTAATCTAGTGTTAAGTAAATGCAGGTTATAATGTGTACAACACATGTGCATCAACACCAAAAGAGAAAAGAAGAATCTGGAGCTTTCCAGGCCGGAGTATCCGGTCCCCAGGACCGGAGACTCTGGACTCAGGGGATTCTGGCCAAAGCGATGAAAGGTGGTTCAGCCCCTGGTCCAGGCCAGAGTTTCCGGCCCCAGGGGCCGGAGTATCCGCCCCAGGCCGGAATTTCCGGCCTCAAGGAATTGAGTCTCTGCCTAAGCTTCAACTCGTCTGAAAGTGGTTCACCCCTGGTGGGGGCCGGAGTATCCGTCCCAGGCCGGAGTCTCCGGTCACTTGGACCGGAGTCTCTGGTGTGAAGCTGTCTGCAATGGTTATAATTTCTGGGAGGGGTATAAATACCCCTCCACCTACCTCCAGCCAGCTAGCTCGCCTAGAATTGAAGACACCATTATTGCAAGCTCAAGAATCACTAGATCTCCCAATCCCTCCACCCAAACTCGTTGATCTTTGGAGGATTGAAGGAGAAGGCCCCGATCTACATCTTAACCAAGCCGTTCTTCATTTCCCCCTCATTCACTTGAGGAACTATTGCTAGGGTTTCCACTTGGAAAACCTAGCCCCCCGTTGTACTCACTTGATTGTCTTTGTGACAGATTGTTGCTGTTCGGGAGCCCCAATCCATTTGTGGGTTGTGCCCCGAATCGTTGTTGTAAGGGCTCCGGATTCCGCCTTGAAGGATTCCGATAGTGGAAGGTGAACCAATCCTTTGTGGTGTGGTGATACCCGTAGAAGTGATAGCCTTCAGTAGCTACCTGCAATGAAACGTATACGGGGTTAGGTTGAGCCTCCAAGTGCAGAGTATGTAGTAAGTGGAAGACGTGTTTTCCCCACGAGGGGTGACTCGAGGGTTTAATATCGAACACTCGGGGAATCAGTAGTGAAAGATTTATCTTCCTATCCTTCCTTTTGGTTACCTACAAAACAAGGTTAAATGTTTTGGTCCTCAACCTCACCTGTGGTTGTCAAGCACAAGGTGTATGAATGATATCAAAATAATTATGCAATGCAAACAAGAAATAAATATGCAATGGTGGTGAATAAATGTGCAAGGATGATGATAACAATGATGAATGATATTTTGGTTTTTTATGATGAATGCAAGATGTGAAAGTGTTTTGTATTTTCAGATTTAATAATTAAAGAAAATGGAAAAGCGGTAAAAGTTGTTGGAAAGGTGTTTCTTATGATTAAAAATGGATCGGGGTTCATGGTTTCACAAATGCACTCTCTCTTTAATAAAGTGGTAGACAATGGAACATAGAGTTAACATATAAGATTGCAACACAAAGTTTGAAGACAAGTTACTAATTATATGGGCATCACGTCCTAACATAGAGATCTTTTGGTTATTAATCTCACTTATACTCCACCAAGATGTGAACTAAATCATAACACCTTAGTAATTAAGATAAGTCAGAGTATAGCTTTAAGTATCATGACATGAAGTTAAAATAAGAACATGCTAGATCTAGTCACGGAGAAGTGGCCAATCACCCACAACCCTTGTAGCATGGTATTTTTGTTTATCCCTAGTGAGGCAACAAAGTAAGGTAAACACCCAAGTGGATCGCGATATTACAGTTGTCAACTTACCGCACTCACCACCCCCGTTACTCCGACTAATGCACACATCACCCCACACACGCTCTCATAAACATGCTTGATCATTATCAAGTAGATAAGAACGGGGTACATAATATGCATCTATATTCATAACTGAAACAAACATTGCATTCTCAAACATATATTAACTCATAAAAAGATCCACCACATAGGAATTACAACGATGACCATAATCATGTTCAGCACCTCATACGGTACTAATTAGTGAAGCTCAAAGAGAGGAGAGATACATAAGTTACTTCCACAAACCCATAGTCCAGAGTGGACTACTCCCTCTTCATCATGGAGACGGTGGAGATGTCGATGGAGAAGATGGAGACCACGCCGGCAGCGCCCCGCCGGAGTTTTCCCCTCCAATCTGCAGCTCCAGATCTCTCTTTCGGTGTTTCTGTGTTTCGGCGGCGCTCCTTCCAGAGAACGTCGGGGGACTTCTTTTATAGGCGTTTTTAGGTCAAGACGATGTCGGTGGAGAAAAGATCGACGGCAGCGGAGCCTCGAGGGCCAAAAGAGTGGGGCCCATGCGGCCAGGTACAGTGGCCGCATGGGCCACCCTCTTTTGGGCCTCCGGCCTCCGTTTTCTTGCTTCCTTCGCTCCCAAGTCTTCCTCCTTCCAAAATATTGACGCTCGTAATTTTTCAGGTCATTTGGACGTCGTTTGGGTCCCTGAAACTTAAAGGAAAGAAATAGGGTTTTCTGCCTACGCAGGGCTAATTCCATAAAAATAGGAAATAAATATTTTATTGCCTAAAATCATTATATAACAGTGGTATAACCCTTATATGATGCAAATATGATTGGAATATAAGTGATATAGTGGAAAGTTCATGTATGCATTTTACATGCATCATGCGGTTCATCGGAGAATAGGGTGAGCCTTCGTGGCGTTGAGGTTCGACATTTGTGAGGCCTCACTCCTCTCCAACGAGACGTACTCCTTAACAAGGAGGAACTCGGGATTACATCCGTGTCTCCGTGTGCTTTCACTTCGGTTACTTCTATCCTTGTTTACCGCCTTTACTTTGTTTATCGTGCTTAGTTGCTAGCTTGTCATATAGGTAAATTCACCGTAGTTGCATATCTAGAGAATTACCTTTTGTGTCAAGCCTAATTTTGAAAAGAACTAAAATTGGATTAGCACCTATTCATCCCCCCTCTAGGTGTCATACTTATCCTTTCAATTGGTATCAGAGCCTAGGCTCTCTTGTTGGGCTTAACCGCCTAAGAGAAGTATGACACAAAGTGAGGATGAGGCCGATCATGCCAAGGCTAATGAGGCTCTTGAAAAGGCCAAAGCCACCACGGCATCCATGGCCGATATCAAAGCGTTGGAAACAACTTTGACATCGTCCATGAATGTCAAATTTGATGAGTTCCGTGACATGTTCATGAAATTCGCAAATGGTAAGCTTTCGGAAACCATCCCACTAGAGGGTGTCTCTAACTCCAATGAGGGTGATTCCGAGGAGGATAAAGAGAAAAGAAAAAGGGGGTTGAAACCAATATCGGAACTAAACCACAGATGGCCCTTGAAGAGGTTGATCTACAGCCTCAGAAAACAGTTGATGTCTTGGTGCGTAGTTACCTGCGTCAAAAGTGAATGGGTTAGGGTTGAGACTCCAAGTGCAGAGTGTGTAGTAAGTGGAAGACGTGTTTTCCCCACGAGGGTGACTCGAGGGTTTAATATCGAACTCTCGGGGAATCAGTAGTGAAGATTTATCTTTATCCTTCTTTTGGTTACCTACAAAACAAGTTAAATGTTTTGGTCCTCAACCTCACCTGTGGTTGTCAAGCACAAGGTGTATGAATGATATCAAGATAATTATGCAATGCAAACAAGAAATAAATATGCAATGGTGGTGATAAATGTGCAAGGATGATGATAAAATGATGATATTTTTGGGTTTTTTATGATGAATGCAAGATGAAAAGTGTTTTTGTATTTTCGGATTTAATAATGCAGAAAATAGAAAAGTGGTAAAAGTTGTTGGAAAGGTGTTTCTTATGATTAAAAATGGACCGGGGTTCATGGTTTCACAAATGCACTCTCTCTTTAATAAAGTGGCAGACAATGGAACATAGAGTTGACATATGAGATTGCAACACAAAGTTTGATAACAAGTTACTAATTATATGGGCATCACGTCCTAACATAGAGATTTTTGGTTATTAATCTCACTTATACTCCACCAAGATGCGAACTAAATCATAACACCTCAGTAATTAAGATAACTCAGAGTATAGCTTTAAGTATCATGACATGAAGTTAAAATAAGAACATGCTAGATCTAGTCACGGAGAAGTGGCAATCACCCACAACCCTTGTAGCATGGTATTTTTGTTTATCCCTAGTGAGGCAACAAAGTAAGGTAAACACCCAAGTGGATCGCGATATTACAGTTGTCAACTTACCACACTCACCCCCCCGTTACTCCAACTAATGCACACGTCACCCCACACACGCGCTCATAAACATGCTTGATCATAACAAGTGAATAAGAACGGGGTACATAATATGCATCTATATCATAACTGAAACAAACATTGCAATCTCAAACATATATTAACTCATAAAAAGATCCACCACATAGGAATTACAACGATGACCGTAATCATGTTCAGCAGCTCATACGGTACTAATTAGTGAAGCTCAAAGAGAGGAGAGATACATAAGTTACTTCCACAAACCCATAGTCCAGAGGTGGACTACTCCCTCTTCATCATGGAGACGGTGGAGATGTCGATGGAGAAGATGGAGACCACGCCGGCAGCGCCCCGCCGGAGTTTTCCCCCTCCAATCTGCAGCTCCAGATCTCTCTTTCGTGTTTCTGTGTTTGGCGGCGCTTTTCGAGAACGTCGGGGACTTCTTTTATAGGCGTTTTTAGGTCAAGACGATGTCGGTGGAGAAAAGATCGACGGCAGCGGAGCCTCGAGGCCAAAAGAGTGGGCCCCACGCGGCCAGGTACAGTGGCCGCGTGGGCCACCCTCTTTTGGCCTCGGCCTCCGTTTGCTTGCTTCCTTCGCTCCCAAGTCTTCCTCCTTCCAAAATATGACGCTCGTAATTTTCCAGGTATTTGGACGTCGTTTGGGTCCCTGAAACTTAAAAGGAAAAAATAGGGTTTTCTGCCTGCGCAGGGTTAATTCCATAAAAATAGGAAAATATTTTATTCCAAAATCATTATATAACAGTGGTATAACCCTTATATGATGCAAATATGATTGGAATATAAGTGATATAGTGCAAAGTTCATGTATGCATTTTACATGCATCAACATCCCCAAGCTTAACCAATACTCGTCCTCGAGTATGAAGGTGATAAAACTAACATGGACTTTGCAATATAACACTAACAATGGATATCAAAGATGATTGCTACTGCTACATAGAGTCAAATGATTCATTCTTCAAAGGAGTAGCAATATGCAAATAGTTTATGAAGTGATATCAAGTATTCAATGCAAGGATGTTCAATGATAGTTCACAAAGTGTAACATAGAAGATAGTAATATGGACCACATGTATGCATAATGATAAGTAAGAACATCCTACATTGGTCATAGAGTGTAGATGAAAATCTGAATATAAAAGGTGGACACTTTGGAAAGATGTATATGTGAGTAGAGGTAAAGCATGCATAAGTTTCATCTAACTTCCAAACTCTTCTACTTAAGTTAATGATTGCAATGTGGAATTCTTGGTGTCAAGCTCTCATTACCCCTATCATAGCATCTTGAATGATTAAAGTTTAATGTGAAAGCAAATATGAGTAGTGTGCTTGACAAAGTAAAGGTTAGGTGTCTCATGCCCCTTGAATACAAGTACCTACACCATGATTACTCAACTTAGGAAACAAAGCAAGTTCAAGTTATATATCATTGTAAGTAATAATAGTATCATCAAGAGCGTCAACTGGGGTACCTCTTGTCCCAGGATATGGAACAAGCCCATATCAAAATGACAAGACAAACAAACAAGATGAACAACCTCAACACCCTTTTTATTTACCATTGGAATAGCTTTTTATTAAGGTGCATCACAGACGGTTCACCATAGCATGTAAGTAAATTTCCACCATGAATGATGCATGGCTTAGATTAGCGGCCCAGGCGTCTCTCTAACCATTTATACAAACTCATTTAAACTACTTCATTTCCCCTTATTTCACCATGATAGGCATCCATAAACAAAAGTACATGATATCAACTAAATGAGATGAAGGAGCATGTTGAAAGCTTTGCATGTGACAGCACATATGGGCTAACTCCCAACCTCGGACATTTATCAAGCCACTAATCATAATTTAATCACAATGGGTCATGTTTTATTTATGCAATAAAAGTAAAGTGTGCATCAAGTTCGTGAGAGCTATATAACCAACTTTTCCCATACAATCAATAACATAAACATTTTCATTCAGAGGTATAGATAACACAAATATCATGATAAACATACTCGGAATAGCATAAAGCTAATAGGTAGATATGGTGGACTCACTGGAATAACTTTGGTTGAAGGTGTTGGAAACAAGTTTTTACTTGTTGGAATTTTTGGGCTAGCAAGAGGGAGAAAGTTGACCATCTAATGCATGCATGAGTGTCCATAGAACTAACTAATCCATGTTAAACAAAGTAAAATAACTTTCAGCATCAAAACATGAATAAGTGATAGCTCTTGATAAAGCATTTGCAAATTATTACTCATAAACAAGCTCATGAATCATGCAACTATATGTATCATTAAAAATCAACTCAAACATCCCTTTTCCCAATCATAAAAGCATCCAACATATTTCAACCCATATTTCCAGTAGCTCTTTCATATAAATGATAGTGTGGTGGTCTCACAAAAAAAATCAAACAAAAAAACAAACAAAAAGACGCTCCAAGTTTATGCGATAAAGTGTTTCGATCGAAAAACAGAAGTTAGACGTGTGCAAACCGAGAGTGTGTAGGTCCAGTGGGGTTGTCTTCACATCCCCAAGCTTATGGTCTTCACCATCCTTGGATAGCTCTTGGTGCATCTCCTCCAATCCCTGTGAAAAAACTTCAAAACACCGTTTCTCCCATTTTCTTTTCTGTGGGGTGCATTAGTAGTGATAAACAAATAGGTTTCTTGCTGCATATAATCCTTAAACAAAACATCATATGAATGTCCAGAAAGTATATAATGTTGTATGCCTACTCATAAACTCAATTGAATCAAAAAGATTCAAGTTAAAAGTTCAAAACATGCATAAAACAAAATGGGACAGAATCTGTCCAGAAAAACAGCAGCAGCAAAACGTATTTTTCTACCCTACCAAACTTTGCCGAAAAATTCTACAAATTCATGCATACAGAGGATGAAAAGTTGCAACTACAGTTCAAATATGAGCTCATTCGGAGTTACAGAATAAGAATTAAAAATCATACCGTGCACAGATTCGTGCAGGAATAAAATCTCCGAACGCTATAAGCAACTTTTCAAACCAAAATGGGTAAAACTTGGCACTTTATTAAAATCCAGAACTAAACTAAAAACAAACTCTCTTGATACAGCAAGAGGACACAAAGAAAATCACACATAAAAATAACCGGGTTGCCTCCCGCAAAGCGCTTTCTTTATAGCCATATAGCTAGGCTTCTTACTTGTTGTTTATTGAAGATGAAGCTCATGAGGGAGCTTGAACTTTGATGTTCCCCTCTTTCTTGGGAAGTGTTCCATGCACTTCTTGTGTGGAAACTGAAACTTCACGTTCCCCTCTTTTGAATCAATAATGGCACCTGTAGTACGAAGAAAAGGTCTTCCAAGAATAATAGGACTAGAGGTTTTATTCCCCATGTCCATGATTAGAAAATCCACAGGCACAAAAGTCATATGTAACTCTACCATAACATCACTTACTTTCCCTAAAGCATGTTTAATGGAATCATCAGCAAGTGCAAGTACATATAGTTCTTTAGACAAGACAGAGACACTAGATCCTAGATCAAGTATGGCATGGTGTGTCTCTTTACCAATAGTTACTAGTACCTTGGGAATCCATATATCCCCAAGCTTAGGTGGTATCATGGCCTCTTGGTTGTACCTAGCAATTTTCTCTTTCAAGACATGATTAGCAATATAGGAACCAAAGCCAGCTTGATTAGTGTTGATGGAAGGATCACTTGCAAATTTTTGTAAGATAGAGATTAATTCATGCAAGCTACAATTTTCTAAGTCAAGCAAAGGATCCTTGACTTCACTAAGCATTTTAACTTCCTCAACTTCTCTCTCTTTCATTACCCCAATAGATTCTTTAGCAACTCTCTCTTGCTCATGAATGTGTTCCCAAGACTTATTGATAACTTCTTGGCAATATTTAATTGTTTCCTCATGTTTTTGGGCTGTAATGATACTCTTTAATGATGAGACTTCTTTAGCAAGCTGATCTACCCTTTCAAACTTAGAGATAAATTCCTTATTAAGCTCTTTTTGGGTAGATATAAAAGATCTAATGGTGTTTTCCAAATCACTAGAAACACTACCACTAGAAGCATATTTATTTGGCACATATGGGGGTTTGTTATAAGAGTTATAATTGTTGTTCCCATACCCATTATTACCATAGTTCCTAATGAAGTTGACATCAACATTTTCAGAATTATTACCAACTAGTTCTTGCAAAGGAACATTTTCAACACTAGGTTTATTAAGCAAAGCAAGAATAGTATCCATTTTAGATGACAAATCATTAGTTTCCTCAATAGAATTCACTTTCTTAGAAGGATTGGGTGCCCTATCAGTATGCCATTGACTATAGTTTTGCAAAATGCTTTCCAATATATTTTTAGCTTCTACTATAGTTTTACTCATAAAAGCACCCCAGCAGCAGAATCAAGTATGTTTCTAGACATGTAGTTCAAACCATTGTAGAAAGAGTGTAATATGGTCCATTCATTAACCCCATGTGATGGACAAGTTCGAAGCATGAGTTTAATCTATCCCAAGCCATAGCAACATGTTCATTTTCATTTTGCCTAAAAGAAAGGATGTTGTTTCTATTTTGCAAAATTTTAACAGGAGGATAGTATTTCTTAATAAAAGCTTCTTTAAGATCATCCCATGAATTAATACTACCGGATGGCAATGAATGCAACCACTCTTTAGCTTTCCCTCTAAGTGAAAAAGGAAATAGCTTCAATTTAGGATATCACTTTCAACATTCTTAAACTTTTGCATGTCACATATTTCAACAAATCATGAAGATGCATAGAGGCATCCTCCATAGCACTACCACCAAATTGATCCCTAGTTATCAAGTTCAACAAACTAGGACTTACTTCATAGCTATCAGCTATAATCTTAGGTGTGGCAATAGCTTTAGAGATGAATTGATCATTAGGAGTGTTTGTGTAGTCACACAATTTAGTTCTTTCTCCCATTTTAGCAAGTTTTTATGTATTTTTTATTTTTTATGCAAAACTGAAAATAAAATGAGTCTCACAAATGTAAACCGAATTACAAATGCAAGACAATGACAAACAAATAATTTTGCTTTGAATGTAAAGATGGATAAGATGATGCTCACGTAGGTGCAACCTCCCCAAGCTTAGGTGTTAGCACAAGTTGGTGATGAAGTTGACTTTGTTGTGATGAATCCGACGCCAGTAAACAGAGCTGGTGCAAGGGAAACAAGTGCACCCTTGGATAAATCTTTTCAGCTATGACTCCCCGGCAACGGCGCCAGAAAACAGTCTTGATGGCCCTTGAAGAGGTTGATCTACAGCTCCAGAAAACAGTTGATGTCTTGGTGCGTAGTTACCTGCGTCAAAAGTGAATGGGTTAGGTTGAGACTCCAAGTGCAGAGTGTGTATAAGTGGAAGACATGTTTTCCCCACGAGGGGTGACTCGAGGGTTTAATATCGAACTCTCGGGGAATTAGTAGTGGAAGATTTATCTCCTTATCCTTCTTTTTGGTTACCTACAAAACAATGTTAAATGTTTTGGTCCTCAACCTCACCTGTGGTTGTCAAGCACAAGGTGTAAGAATGATATCAAGATAATTATGTAATGCATACAAGAAATAAATATGCAATGGTGGTGAGTAAATGTGCAAGGATGATGATAATAATGATGAATGATATTTTTGGGGTTTTTATGATGAATGCAAGATGAAAAAGTGTTTTTGTATTTTCGGATTTAATAATTGCAGAAAATAGAAAAGTGGTAAAAGTTGTTGGAAAGTTGTTTCTTATGATTAAAAATGGATCGGGGTTCATGGTTTCACAAATGCACTCTCTCTTTAATAAAGTGGCAGACAATGGAACATACGAGTTGACATATGAGATTGCAACACAAAGTTTGATAACAAGTTACTAATTATATGGGCATCACGTCCTAACATAGAGATGTTTTGGTTATTAATCTCACTTATACTCCACCAAGATGCGAACCAAATCATAACACCTCAGTAATTAAGATAACTCAGAGTATAGCTTTAAGTATCACACTAGTACAGAACGACACATCGGAAACGGGCCAAAAACCCCTTCGGAAACGGAGAAAGGGTCCGTGTCCCCGACCCTGTCACTGATGTGAAGGACCTCATCGGGAACGGAGGCAAAAAACCGTCACCGATGAGGCCTAAGTTGGCTACGGTTGCCGACCAATTTCCGTTTCCGATGTATCGGTGCATCAGTAACGGAGATTCTATTTTACTCGTTTGCATTGAGATTTGTTCAGAAGCCTACAGCAGCAATGAGGTTGCCAATTGACATTCAAAATCTCACAGCAGAAGCACAAAGTTGCTAGCAAATCCATTCATAACGTATATAAGAATTGTCATCATTACAAAGCATCAAAAGTTGAGTTACACATGCTTCGCTAATCCTATCATTCTCATGCCTCCCTAAACTGCAGCTAAGGCTTGCTCCCTAAACACACATCCACAAAATAGCCGGAGAAACTGAAAAAACAGAAACTACACCAAGCCAAATTGCCAAAATCTTCGTACTGAGGCTTGCTCCATCTTGGACGGTGTCGCCGAAATATAATAACGTCACAGCAACGACGGTTCATGGATATGATCCCACTTTATAAGTAGCACATTTAAAGTTTGTTCGGATCAGCTTTGTCCTTCTGGATAAAAATACATGGATTGATAGTTAGAGAAGAGCCAAAATATGATGCTACATGACATAGATATAATTTAATGTGAAAACTGAACTACTATCAACAAGTTAGCTAAACTACAACTAGTTGCAAGTGCACAATAGGCAAGTTAACTACATCAAGAAATTATCTAGATAGAACTACCGGATGTGAACTGAACTACTATCAACAAGTTAGCTAAACTACAACTAGTTGCAAGTGCACAATAGGCAAGTTAACTACATAAAGAAATTATCTAGATAGAACTGCCGGATGTGAACTGAACTACTATCAACAAGTTAGCTAAACTACAACTAGTTGCTCTAGATCATGTGCACAATGGGAAAGTTAGCTACATCAAAGAGTGGATCTGATACCTTCTTCATGTCGCCGTTGGATCGATCTAGCAGATCCGGAAGTGGTGGAGGCAGAGGAAGCGGACAGAGCGACGACCTCGCCGTGTCGAGCGAGATGGCAAAGACCTCACCGTGTCGGGGGACATGGCGAAGACCTCAGCGTGTCGGGGGCGATGGCGAAGACCTCGCCGTGTCGGGGGCGATGGCGAAGACCTCGCCGTGTCGGGGGAGATGGCGAAGACCTCGCCGTGATAGCCGTCGTCTGGGCGGAGACGGCGCCGCCACGGCGCCGGCGATGGTCGCAACACCGGGAGCCACCGCCACGAACAGATCTAGCATACTGGGACAGAGTGAGGAAACGAGTGAGTGTTAGGTTTTGCTCTGTACGCCCATATATATAGGTAAACCATAGGAAACGGTTATTTAAAATGACCGTTTCCTTTGTGTTTCTTCCACTGAGGTGTGGGACCTACGCGCCCACTCTGTGGAATTTCTACTACTCTCTGGAATAATATTTTCCTAATCTCTACTATATGGAGAAAACCACTTATAGGATACTTAAATTAATATTAGTGAGTACTACATTACATACGCAGTACATATTAATAATAATAAAGTAAATTACAGATGGAGAACTTATAGAACTACTACTAGCTACTTCTTATTTTTCTTGCGTCCTGCTTCCGCGCAATCCTCCTCCTTCTCCGTCGCCGGGGTTCCCTTCTTCGGGACCGGCGCCTCCGCCTCGTCCTCCTCCTCCTTCTCACGGCCTGGCTTGTTGGGGGCCATTGAAGGTGGTGGCGGCGGTGGCGGCAACATATTGGAGGCGGTGGCGGCGGCTTTCTTCTCCGTCGCCGGGATTCCCTTCTTCGGGACCGGCGCCTCCGCCTCGTCCTCCTCCTCGTCGTCCTCCTCCTCCTCCTTCTCCTCTTCGGTTGACTCCTCATCAGAATCAACCTTCGGCGGGCCCAGCATCAAGGTGGGATCATGGAAGTTGGCGTATTCGTCGTCGCTCGACTCCGGTGTCGGTCCTTCAACAGACTCGCCGCTGACGGGGGGACTGTCCCACGGTGACTCAGTGTGCTCCTGTGTGTCGTTGCTGCGAGGCATCTTCGCTAATCAGTAGGAGGGAGCGAGCGAGCGAGAGAGAGAGAGAGAGCAGATTCTGTGGCGTCTTGAGCTAGCAAGGATTGGGGTTTTTAAGGAGTAGTGGGCGGTGCCACTACGCCATGGCATTTACTCGCCTCGCTTCAAATTCCAAGAAGCTTGAACGCGACCACATTGGAAACGGACATATCGAAATGACCGTTACCGTAGAACCACATATCGGAAACGGAGGCGCATTGGGAACCGTTGCCAATAATATGGGCAACGGAGTTTGTACGCACCGGCCGCGCGGAAAGCGCGATTCTCCGTCGCCTAACGCCTGCCGTTTCCATAGAGGGGTATCCGATGTGTCGTTCTGTACTAGTGTCATGACATGAAGTTAAAATAAGAACATGCTAGATCTAGTCACGGAGAAGAGACAAATCACCCACAACCCTTGTAGTATGGTATTTTTGTTTATCCCTAGTGAGGCAACAAAGTAAGGTAAAACACCCAAGTGGATCGCGATATTACAGTTGTCAACTTACCGCACTCACCACCCCCCGTTACTCCAACTAATGCACACGTCACCCCCACACACGCGCTCATAAACATGCTTGATCATAACAAGTGAATAAGAACGGGGTACATAATATGCATCTATATTCATAACTGAAACAAACATTGCAATCTCAAACATATATTAACTCATAAAAGATCCACCACATAGGAATTACAACGATGACCGTAATCATGTTCATCAGCTCATACGGTACTAATTAGTGAAGCTCAAGAGAGGAGAGATACATAAGTTACTTCCACAAACCCATAGTCCAGAGGTGGACTACTCCCTCTTCATCATGGAGACGGTGGAGATGTCGATGGAGAAGATGGAGACCACGCCGGCAGCGCCCCGCCGGAGTTTTCCCCCTCCAGATCTCTCTTTCGGTGTTTCTGTGTTTCGGCCGCGCTTGTTCCAAAGAATGACGTGGGACTTCTTTTATAAGCGTTTTTAGGTTAAGACGATGTCGGTGGAGGAAAGATCGACGACAGCGGAGCCACGAGGGCCAAGATGGTGGGCCCCACGTGGCCAGGTACAGAGGCCGCGTGGGCCCCCCTCTTTTGGGCTTCCGGCCTTCATTTGCTTGCTTCATTCGCTCCCAAGTCTTCCTCCTTCCAAAATATTGACGCTCGTAATTTTCCAGGTCATTTGGACGTCGTTTGGGTCCGTGAAACTTAAAAGGAAAAAATAGGGTTTTCTGCCCGCGCAGGGTTAATTCCATAAAAATAGGAAATAAATATTTTATTGCCAAAAATCATTATATAACAGTGGTATAACCCTTATATGATTTAAATATGATTGGAATATAAGTGATATAGTGCAAAGTTCATGTATGCATTTTACATGCATCAACCACCTCCTCCACCTCCTACCGTGCATGTAGATGGGAAGGAAGAGTACCATGTCGTTCCGGGTTGGTACTCTCCCGACCCACCTATCCCCACCCGCATAAACCCTTTAGGTCCTCCACCTAAGCTTAATGCATTAGCTTTTGGAAGTTGGCAACGCTCAATGAAATCTCATATCAACAGTGCCTCTATCAAGCTTTGGAGGATCATTGAAGATGGATACAAGGTCGTGGATCCAAGCAATGTGACAAGAAGAGAGTTTGCCAAAAAGCAACTCAATGCCTCCGCTCTCCACATGATTGAACTCTCATTGAGTGAAAGTGACAAGCATCATGTTCTTCACGCCACCACCGCCAAAGAAGCTTGGAATTGTCTTGAGGTTGCATTCCTTGGAAATGATAGCATGAAGAGAAATAGATATGATTCCTTGAGCAATGATGCCGAAGGCTTCTACATGCTTGATAATGAGCATCATGAAGAGATGTATGGAAGACTCAAAACTCTTGCCAAGGCCTTCTATGATGTGGGGGCAACCTATGTGGATGATGCTTGGGTCAAGAGGAAGTATGTGAATGCTCTCTTGCCTTTCGAGCCCATTGAGTTGAAGTCTATTCAAGGAAGACACAACTATATTCAAATGTCATCCAATGAAGTTATGCAAGAAGTGCAAGCCTCCAAGGTTGCCACCAAGAATGCCGAAGATAACTGTGCTAGGGCCATGGGAATGAAACAAGGTCCCTCACTTGCTTTGAATGCCAAGGTGGTATGTTTAGATGAAAATGATGAGGTTGAAGCTTGCCCAAGCAACATTGCTCCCATGAGCTTGAACAAGCTCTCAATGGTCACAGAGCTCTCGCCACAAGAGTGTTTTGGAATGACCCGGCAAGCGCTAAAGCTCGAGTTGATCGCGAGAACAATTCAAGTGGGAAGAAAGAGCTTGCCTCAAGGACAAAGACTTGCTACAATTGTCATGACAAGAATCACTACATAAGAGAGTGTCCTTATGAGAACAGAGAGCAAAATGGTGGGAAGCTTGTCCCAAAGGACCACTCAAGGTTGATTCAAAAGAAGCCCGCAAGACCAAGAAAGCCTTTCTTCAAGAAGGCACCAAGGATAGTGTTGGTGGCACATGAAGAATAAGCCTCAAGTGGTTCCGAAGATGAAGATGCACCCACTAAAGAGGTAGCCGCATTGGCTATTGTATCAACTTCATCATCTTCTCTCTTTGAATCCCCCAATGAAAACTTCTCCACCAACAACGCTCGTTGCCTCATGGCTCATGTTACCGAGGTATCATCTTCTACTCCCAAGACTATGCACGAAATGAATGATCAATCTAGTCTTGTGATTAAGAAGGAACTTGTTGCCTTCGATACCTTCATGACTAACTTGCAAGGTGAAACTAAGGAACATGTTGAGTCTCTCATGAGACAACTGTGTGCGGCCGAAGAACTTCTTGAAGAAAAGAGTAAGATTGAGAGAGAGGATTCTCTCACCATTGCTTCCTTGAATGCTTCCATAGCATTCTTGAATGCCTCTCTTGATGAAGAGAGTGAAGAAAGAAGTACTCTTGAGGAAAGACTTGATTCTCTTGATGCTAAAAATGATGATATCATTAAGGATAGAGATCATGTCTTTGCTAAATATAAAGTGATTAAAAAGGAGAAAGTTGAGCTTGGGGTTGCTAATGCTAGACTTCTTGAGGATATGGAGAAGCTTGACAAGGCTCACAAGGCCTTGGAAACGACTCACCCCCTTCTAGTCAAGTCGAGCAACTTCAAACTCAACTTTCTAAATCTAGTTCAACTAGCATATCTATTTTTCCTCGTGTTCATGAAAATGCTATTGAAGAAAATGCTAGGTTTAAGGTGGATCTTGCCAAGGCCACTAGTGCCAAGACCTCTATTCCCAAAGGTAAAGATAAGGGTATTGCTTATTTGTTTGATCAAAAACCACACAAAGGGAAGGAGGGTCTTGGTTATGTAGCCAAGGCAAAGAAGAAAGTGAGCAACAACAAGGAGATCAAGACCAAGCCCACACAAGCCAAGACTTCCATTGCGGGTGGTAATGCCACTAGGGGCAAGACCACTCGTAGTGACTTTGCGGGGCATAACAATCCGAACTACATTCTTTATGTTGACTATTATGGTGACGTTTATGCAAAATATGTTGGTCCTTATGATGGTTACATTGATTACTCTATTTGGGTTCCTAAGACCCTTGTTGCTAACCAAAAGGGACCCATTGTGAAATGGGTACCTAAATCCAAGAAATGATCTCTTGTAGGACTATGCTTTCGTGGGTCTAAATGGTGGTTGATAGTGGATGCACTAGTCATATGACCGGAAGTAAGGAGATTATGACGGAGTTGAGACCAAATCTAAATCACTCAACCGTCTCTTATGGTGACAAGTCAAAAGCCGAGGTAAAGAGTCTTGGCAAGGTGGTAGTTGCAAGGGATATCACCCTTGTAAATGTCATGCTTGTTGAGTCTCTAGGTTACAATCTTATGTCCGTTCGTGCTCTTAATAAGATGAACTTTGATGTCCATAATACTATTGATATGGTGGTACTCTTGAGGAGCAAGACTCTAAAGATCATGTTCGTTGGGTATGTTGAAAATGAGTTGTCTGTGGTGGACTTTTCGGGGTCAACCAATGATGCATGTAAAATGCATACATGAACTTTGCACTATATCACTCATTTTCCAATCATATTTGCATCATATAAGGGTTATATTCCTATTTTTATGGAATTAACCCTGCGCAGGCAGAAAACCCTATTTCTTTCCTTTTATGTTTCAGGGACCTAAACGACGTCATAAAAATCTGGAAAAATACAGGCGTCATTATTTTGGAAGGAGGAAGACGTAGGAGCGAAGGAATCAAGCAAACGGAGGCCGGAGGGCCAAAAGGGGTTGGCCCATGCGGCCACTGTACCTGGCCGCGTGGGGCCCACCAACTTGGCCCTCGAGGCTCCGCAGCCGCCGATCTTTGCTCCACCATCTTCGTCTTGACCTAAAAACGCCTATAAAAATAGTCCCCCGAGGGTTTTCGAGAGGAGGCGGCGGAGAAACAGAAAACCACGAAACAGAGAGTCATAAGGCTGCCGCCGGAGAAGATCGGAGGGGGGAAACGCCACCAGAATCACCTCCGGAGGGCTCCACCCCCTCCGGCGTGTTCATAATCAACATCTACAGCAAGATTATCTCCATCTCCCCACTGTAAACTCTTTGCAAACATGATGTATGATGCAATATACTTTTCCCTTGATCTACGATTTGTTCATGGCAATAGTGAAATAGTTCGTTGATTGGTTGCATACAAGTTTTGTTATGTTTTATGATTGTCTTGATGTACAATGTATGAGTGCTCGCATATGTTGGGGAATGCATGTAAGGTGATCACCGTAGTGTAATGGATTGAGTAGGACCAGTCGGAGTAGAGAGAAACCGTGGTCTGAGTCTTGAAGTTACTTTATGGGGGATATGTATGGGGGACCCTAGAACTTAAGGCTATGGTGGGACGATTATGTCTTAATAATTCTTGTGCTGCACATTTATTTGGCCATGAGATCCATCATAAGAGTTGTGTAATTTGCTCATTTATTGGCTACACCTATTTATGGCTCCCTCCTAGAAGAAACAATTAAGACTGAAACATGTGCTTCACTAATTGTGACAACCACACGAATGAAATAACAATTTCCAGAACATTTGCTCCCTTGAGATATTTGCTACCTGAGATCTTTGCTACTTGCTACTTTGAGAAACTTGCTTGAGAAAATTGCTGAGAGAAATTTGCTCTAAGAAACTTGTTACTAGATAAACCCATTCCACATCACTTGCTTCTATTAGTTAGTTCCTTTCATATTCAAATTTATTGCTTTGCATAAAAGGTCATATAAGAGGGTTATAGGGCTTTAGAGAATAGATAGTTTACCTTCAGCTCCTCGTGGGTTTGACACTCAAATACTTATCGAATAGTGCTACAGTGATTCCTTGCTCTTGGTGATTATCAACCAACACTCAAGCAATATGCTTATTCGGAAAGGCCGACGTGGGGTGGTTATGGCATCGCCGCTTGTCCCATGTCAATATGAGAACTTTGCAAAGTCTTCACAAGGGTGGCCACATTCTTGGACTAAAAGAGAATGTTTCTTTTTTAGAGATTGTCTTTGTAGGGCTTGTGTTGAAGGAAAGATGCATGATTCTCCCCACCAAGCAATACCATCATCTCATCAAAGAGGATATTGGAACTTCTTCATGTTGATCTCTTTGGTGCCGTACCACAACCGAGTCTTGGTGGGAAGAAGTATTGTTTGGTGATTGTTGATGACTATTCAAGATTTACTTGGGTTTTCTTCTTCAAGAAGAAGGATGAGACTCAACAAACCGTCATCGACTTCTCCAATGAAGTTCAACGTCAACACAATGTTCCCATATTGGCCATTAGAAGTGACAATGGCTCCGAGTTCAAGAACTACACCTTGAATGAGTTTCTTAGTGAAGAGGGAATTCGTCATCAATATTCCGCTGCGTATACCCCTCAACAAAATGGTGTAGCCGAGAGAAAGAACCGGACTCTTATGGATATGGAAAGGTCCATGTTGGCAGAGTTTAAGTCTCCACTCTTCTTGTGGGTCGAAGCCATCTCCACGGCGTGTCACTCCTCCAACCGGTTGTTCTTTCGCAAAGGAAAGAAGGAAACTCCATATGAAATGCTTACCGACAACAAGCCCAATGTCTCCTACTACTGTGTGTTTGGTTGTAAGTGTTTCTACAAAATCAAAGGTGTTCATTTATCTAAATTTGAAGCTAAAGCTTTAGAGGGTGTTCTTGTTGGGTACGGTGCGAACTCTCATACTTATAGAGTCTACGACAAATCCTTAGGGAGAGTTGTGGAATCTTGTAGTGTGAGGTTCGATGAGAATGACGGCTCCCAAGTGGCGCAATTTCATGTTTGTGATGTAGATAATGAGGAACCTCAAGATGCAATAAGAAGAATGGGGGTTGGTTTCTATCGCCCCATCGAAGTCCATCATGAGCCTCCTCAAGCAAGTCCAAGCTCCACTCAAGTGGAGACTCCATCATCACAAGTTGAAGCGGCACCTTCTATGGAAGCAAATGATGCACCTACCCAAGAACAAGTTCAATACCCTCCTCAAGTTGACCAAGAGGCTATACAAGAACCAAGTTCTCCTATTGTCAATACTAGCCAAGGTCAAGACCAAGATCAACCATCTACTTCTATTATTGAAGATGTGCATCAAGATGATCAAGGTCACCACTCCGGTCAAGACGGGGACTCAAATGATCAAGATGATCAAGCGATAATTCCTCGCAACAATAGGGATATCGAAACCCGTCGTCAAGAAAGAGTAAAAAGAGACTTGGAAATCAAGTGTCATAAACTTGAAGCCATCATTGGTGACGCAAGTCGCAAGGTCACCACAAGAGGTCAATTTGCAAGCTTTAGTGAACATCAAGCCCATATCTCTATGGTGGAACCAAAGAAATTTTTTGAAGCTCTTGAAGATCCGGATTGGTTGGAAGCCATGCATGAAGAGCTCAACAACTTCAAGCGCAACAAAGTGTGGAATCTAGTGGAGAAGCCAAAAGATTGCCGCAATGTTATAGGCACTAAGTGGATATTCAAGAATAAGCAAGATGAGCATGGAATGGTTGTGAGGAACAAGGCAAGATTGGGAGCTCAAGGGTACTCTCAAGTTGAAGGCATTGATTTTGGAGAGACCTATGCTCCCGTGGCTCGCCTTGAGTCCATTCGTATCCTTCTTGCATATGCATCACATCACAATTTCAAATTGCAACAAATGGATGTGAAAAGTGCTTTTCTTAATGGTCCTTTAAAGGAGTTGGTATATGTGAAGCAACCACCGGGATTCGAGGACCCACACTTCCCAAACCATGTCTACAAGCTTGATAAGCGCTCTATGGTCTCAAACAAGCACCTCGTGCTTGGTATGAGCACCTAAGAGAGATATTGTTAGACCGTGGCTTTGAAGTGGGGCAAATCGATCCCACTCTTTTTACCAAGATGGTTAAAGGGGAGCTTTTCATATGCCAACTTTATGTTGATGATATCATATTTGGCTCATCTAACAAAGCTTTTAATGATGAATTTTCAAAGCTTATGACTGATAGGTTCGAGATGTCCATGATGGGAGAGTTGAAGTTCTTCCTTGGTTTTGAGATCAAGCAATTGCGTGGAGGGACTTTCATCTCTCAAGCCAAATATATCCAAGACATGCTCAAGAGGTTCAAGATGCAAGATGCTAAAGAGAAGAGGTGTCCTATGGACACCAAATGTCATCTTGAACTTAGTCCAAAGGGTAAAGATGTTGATCAAAAACTCTATCGCTCTATGATTGGTTCTTTGCTTTATCTTTGTGCCTCTAGACCCGATATTGTGTTGAGTGTAGGAGTGTGTGCAAGGTACCAAGCGGCTCCTAAAAAAGCCACTTGATAGCGGTAAATCGAATCCTCCGATATTTGGTTCATACCCCAAGGTTTGGTTTGTGGTATCCTAGAGGCTCCAACTTCTCTCTTGCCGGTTACACGGATTCGGATTGGGCCGGTTGCAAGGATGATAGGAAATCAACTTCCGGGCATGCCAATTCCTTGGTAGGTCTTGGTGAGTTGGTCTTCTAAGAAGCAAAATTGCATATCACTCTCCACCACCGAAGCCGAGTATGTGGCGGCCGCTAGTGCATGCACTCAATTGTTATGGATGAGGCAAACTTTATAGGAATACGGTGTCCATTGTGACAAAGTGCCTCTTTTATGTGACAATGAAAGTGCTATCAAGATTGGTCACAACCGTTGGAGCACTCAAGAACGAAGCATATTGAGATTCGTTATCATTTCATTCGTGATCACATCAACCGGGGTGACATTGAGTTTGGCTATATTCCCACGAAGATCCAACTTGCCGATATGTTCACGAAGCCACTTGATGAAGCAAGGTTCACTTATTTGAGGCATGAGCTAAATATCGTGGATTCGGGGAGCGTCGCTTGACTATCTTGCATACACACCTATTTCTTAGCTATATGTTTGGTTTAGGTGTAGGCATGGACATAGGGGGAGTGCGGTCCTAATACATTGGACTATCCCTCCCCCCCATTATGTCGATAGTAAGAACTCATTTTGTCTCTATATTATTCATTTTATGAATTGTGAGCTTAAATGACGAGTAGTGCCGGTGAACCCAAGATATATCTTCGCGGTGTCACACCATATACACTCATACATGGTGGCCTAGGCCACCGACATCTTCTTTGTGAAGAATTGATATTTTTGGAGCTTTATGGCCTTTTTGCCTATCAGTTGTTCTTTATGGAAAACACACTCAAATGATGATTCTTATTTGATTTTTGTGCTTCTTACCAAGTTTGAGTGTGAAGTACCATCTCCAGTGACTTTGTGTCTAATCCCAGCCTATCTTATCTAAAAACTTGCTCTTCTTGCAACATACTTGTCCAAACAACAAAATCTGGCATTTTTGAGTCGGTGGGGCCGGAGAATCCGGTGCTTAGGCCCAGATAATCCGGTCTGACTGAAGTCTCCGCCCTAAACCCCGGAATCTCTGGCTTAGGCCGGAGACTCCGGTCTGGGCAGTTTCGCAGGGATCCAAAAGGGGATCGGGGTGGGAGTTGACTTCACAACTCCACACACCCCCGACCCCCAACCACTCCCTGCCGCCGCCGCCTCGAAGTGCTGCTCCGGCTGCTCCCCGCCGCCGGAATCCGCGGTGCCTCCGGCCTCCTCCACCTCACCGACGCAGGGGACCCTCCTCTCCTCCGTTTGGGCTGCACCATGAACAAAAAGGGTACCTCTCTCTCCCTAGGTTTTCACCCTAGATCTGTGATTGGAGAGTAGTTCCCCTAGTTATTCTTGGTGTAGAATCTTTTAGATGGCAATGTGCATCATAGAAGTACTCCTAAAACTCTTTGCACACATTTTTTCGACCCAAATCGATGTTTCCCCTCCTAGGGCCGGAGACTCCGGTCTGCACAGACCGGAGAATCCGATGTGGCTGGATACTCCGCCCCCCTGAGACCGGAAACTCCGGTCTGGATACAAAAATGTGCCCAGATTTTTTGAGTACTTCTTCCTTGTGTTCCTGGACATGTATGCTTATCTCCATGCTATCCTTCTGTTCTGTTTCTCACAGGTGTTCAGAGGACAAAGTCTTCCGTCAAACATCCTCATAAGGTTCCAAGGAGAGATCGCGCTCAAACAAGGGACAAGCTGTTGTTTGATAGCAGCGCTGGACGCCTGCGTCAGCAGAGTACTGATTTCTGGTGCGGAGTTGACGGGAAATATCTGTAGGAAGTTGTTGGTCTCCCCGGCAACGGCGCTAGAAAACAGTCTTGATACCCGTAGAAGTGATAGCCTTCAGTAGCTACCTGCAAGATAAAGTATACGGGGTTAGGTTGAGCCTCCAAGTGCAGAGTATGTAGTAAGTGGAAGACGTGTTTTCCCCACGAGGGTGACTCGAGGGTTTAATATCGAACTCTCGGGGAATCAGTAGTGAAAGATCTATCTCCTATCCTTCTTTTGGTCACCTACAAAACAAGGTTAATTGTTTTGGTCCTCAACCTCACCTGTGGTTGTCAAGCACAAGGTGTAGAATGATATCAAGATAAATATGCAATGCAAACAAGAAATAAATATGCAATGGTGGTGGATGAATGTGCAAGGATGATGATAACAATGATAAATGATATTTTTGGGTTTTTTATGATGAATGCAAGATGGAAAAGTGTTTTTGTATTTTCGGATTTAATAATGGCAGAAAATGGAAAAGTGGTAAAAGTGGTTGGAAAGGTGTTTCTTATGATTAAAAATGGACCGGGGTTCATGGTTTCACAAATGCACTCTCTCTTTTAATGGTGTGGCAGACAATGGACACATAGAGTTGACATATGAGATTGCAACACAAAGTTTGATATCAAGTTACTAATTATATGGGCATCACGTCCTAACATAGAGATCTTTTGGTTATTAATCTCTCTTATACTCCACCAAGATGCGAACTAAATCATAACACCTTAGCAATTAAGATAAATCAGAGTATAGCTTTAAGTATCATGACATGAAGTGAAAATAAGAACATGCTAGATCTAGTCATAGAGTAGTGGCGATGGTCACACCCACATCTCCGGTAGCATGGTATTTTTGTTTATCCCTAGTGAGGCAACAAAGTAAGGTAAACACCCAAGTGGATCGCGATATTTCAGTTGTCAACTTACCGCACTCACCACCCCCCGTTACTCCAACTAATGCACACATCACCCCACACACCCTCATAAACATGCTTGATCATAACAAGTATATAAGAACGGGGTACATAATATGCATCTATACTCATAACTGAAACAAACATTGCAATCTCAAACATATATTAACTCACAAAAAGATCCACCACATAGGAATTACATATATGACCGTAATCATGTTCAGCAGCTCATACGGTACTAATTAGTGAAGCTCAAAGAGAGGAGAGATACATATGTTACTTCCACAAACCCATAGTCCAGAGGTGGACTACTCCCTCTTCATGTGGAGATGGTGGAGATGTCGATGGAGAAGATGGAGACCACGCCGGCAGCGCCCCGCCGGAGTTTTCCCCCTCCAATCTGCAGCTCCAGATCTTCGTTTTCGTGTTTCTGTGATATGGCGGCGCTTGTTTTCGAGAACGCGTGGGACTTCTTTTATAGGCGTTTTTAGGTCAAGACGAAGGCGGTGGAGAAAGATCGACGGCTGCGGAGCTCGAGGCCAATTGGTGGGCCCCACGGCCAGGTACAGTGGCCGCGTGGGCCACCCCTTTTGGCCTTCGGGCTCCGTTTGCTTGATTCCTTCGCTCCTACGTCTTCCTCCTTCCAAAATAATGACCTCTGTATTTTTCCATATTTTTCTGACGACGTTTGGGTCCCTGAAACATAAAAGGAAAAAATAGGGTTTTCTGCCTGCGCAGGGTTAATTCCATAAAAATAGGAAACAATTATTTTATTTCCTAAAATCATTAAATAACAGTGGTATAACCCTTATATGATGCAAATATGATTGGAATATGAGTGATATAGTGCAAAGTTCATGTATGCATTTTACATGCATCAACATCCCCAAGCTTAACCAATACTCGTCCTCGAGTATGAAGGTGATAAAACTAACATGGGCTTTGCAATATAGCACTAACAATGGATATCAAAGATGATTGCTACTGCTACATAGAGTCAAATGATTCATTCTTCAAAGGAGTAGCAATATGCAAAATAGTTTATGAAGTGATATCAAGTATTCAATGCAAGGATGTTCAATGATAGTTCACAAAGTGTAACATAGAAGATAGTAATATGGACCACATGTATGCATAATGATAAGTAAGAACATCCTACATTGGTCATAGAGTGTAGATGAAAATCTGAATATAAAAGGTGGACACTTTGGAAAGATGTATATGTGAGTAGAGGTAAAGCATGCATAAGTTTCATCTAACTTCCAAACTCTTCTACTTAAGTTAATGATTGCAATGTGGAATTCTTGGTGTCAAGCTCTCATTACCCCTATCATAGCATCTTGAATGATTAAAGTTTAATGTGAAAGCAAATATGAGTAGTGTGCTTGATAAAGTAAAGGTTAGGTGTCTCATGCCCCTTGAATACAAGTACCTACACCATGATTACTCAACTTAGGAAACAAAGCAAGTTCAAGTTCTATCATTGTAAGTAATAATAGTATCATCAAGAGCGTCAACTGGGGTACCTCTTGTCCCAGGATATGGAACAAGCCCATATCAAAATGACAAGACAAACAAACAAGATGAACAACCTCAACACCCTTTTTATTTACCATTGGAATAGCTTTTTATTATAAGGTGCATCACAGACGGTTCACCATAGCATGTAAGTAAATTTCCACCATGAATGATGCATGGCTTAGATTAGCGGCCCAGGCGTCTCTCTAACCATTTATACAAACTCATTTAAACTACTTCATTTCCACCTCATTTCACCATGATAGGCATCCATAAACAAAAGTACATGATATCAACTAAATGAGATGAAGGAGCATGTTGAAAGCTTTGCATGTGACAGCACATATGGGCTAACTCCCAACCTCGGACATTTATCAAGCCACTAGCATCATATATTAATCACAATGGGTCATGTTTTATTTATGCAATAAAATAAAGTTGTGCATCAAGTTCGTGAGAGCTATATAACCAACTTTTCCCATAACAATCAATAACATAAACATTTTCATTCAGAGGTATAGATAACACAAATATCATGATATACTCGGAATAGCATAAAGCTAATAGGTAGATATGGTGGACTCACTGGAATAACTTTGGTTGAAGGTGTTGGAAACAAGTTTTTGCTTGTTGGAATGTTTGGGCTAGCAAGAGGGAGAAAGTTGACCATCTAGATGCATGCATGAGTGTCCATAGAACTAACTAATCCATGTTAAACAAGTAAAATAACTTCAGCATCAAAACATGAATAAGTGATAGCTCTTGATAAAGCATTTGCAAATTATTACTCATAAACAAGCTCATGAATCATGCAACTATATGTATCATTAAAAATCAACTCAAACATCCCTTTTCCCAATATATAAAAGCATCCAACATATTTCAACCCATATTTCCAGTAGCTCTCTCATATAAATGATATGTGGTGGTCTCACAAAATAACAAACAAACCAAAAACAAACAAAAAGACGCTCCAAGTTTATGCGATAAAGTGTTTCGATCGAAAAACAGAAGTTAGACGTGTGCAAACCGAGAGTGTGTAGGTCCAGTGGGGTTGTCTTCACATCCCCAAGCTTATGGTCTTCACCATCCTTGGATAACTCTTGGTGCATCTCCTCCAATCCCTGTGAAAAAACTTCAAAACACCGTTTCTCCCATTTTCTTTTCTGTGGGGTGCATTAGTAGTGATAAACAAATAGGTTTCTTGCTGCATATAATCCTTAAACAAAACATATGAATGTCCAGAAAGTATATAATGTTGTATGCCTACTCATAAACTCATTGAATCAAAAAGATTCAAGATAAAAGTTCAAAACATGCATAAAACAAAATGGGACAGAATCTGTCCAGAAAAACAGCAGCAGCAAAACGTATTTTTCTACCCTACCAAACTTTGCCGAAAAATTCCGAAAAATTCATGCATACAGAGGATGAAAAGTTGCAACTACAGTTCAAATATGAGCTCATTCGGAGTTACAGAATAAGAATTAAAAATCATACCGTGCACAGATTCGTGCAGGAATAAAATCTCCGAACGCTATAAGCAACTTTTCAAACCAAAATGGGTAAAACTTGGCACTTTATTAAAAACTCCAGAACTAAACTAAAAAAAAATCTCTTGATACAGCAAGAGGACACAAAGAAAATCACACATAAAAATAACCGGGTTGCCTCCCGCAAAGCGCTTTCTTTATAGCCATATAGCTAGGCTTCTTACTTGTTGTTTATTGAAGATGAAGCTCATGAGGGAGCTTGAACTTTGATGTTCCCTCTTCTTGGGAAGTGTTCCATGCACTTCTTGTGTGGAACTGAAACTTCACGTTCCCTCCTTTGAATCAATGATAGCACCTGTAGTACGAAGAAAAGGTCTTCCAAGAATAATAGGACTAGAGGTTTTATTCCCCATGTCCATGATTAGAAAATCCACAGGCACAAAAGTCATATGTAACTCTACCATAACATCACTTACTTTCCCTAAAGCATGTTTAATGGAATCATCAGCAAGTGCAAGTTCAATAGAGCATTTTTCAAGATTTTTCAATTCAAGTACTTCATATAGTTCTTTAGACATGAGACACTAGATCCTAGATCAAGTATGGCATGTGTGTCTCTTTTCCAATAGTTACTAGTACCTTGGGAATCCACATATCCCCAAGCTTAGGTGGTATCATGGCCTCTTGGTTGTACCTAGCAATTTTCTCTTTCAAGACATGATTAGCAATATAGGAACCAAACCAGCTTGATTAGTGTTGATGGAAGGATCACTTGCAAACTTTTGTAAGATAGAGATTAATTCATGCAAGCTACAATTTTCTAAGTCAAGCAAAGGATCCTTGACTTCACTAAGCATTTTAACTTCCTCAACTTCTCTCTCTTTCATTACCCCAATAGATTCTTTAGCAACTCTTCTTGCTCATGAATGTGTTCCCAAGACTTATTGATAACTTCTTGGCAATATTAATTGTTTCCTCATGTTTTTGGGCTGTAATGATACTCTTTAATGATGAGACTTCCTTAGCAAGCTGATCTACCCTTTCAAACAAAGCATCTTGTTTTTCAAACTTAGAGATAAATTCCTTATTAAGCTCTTTTGAGTAGATATAAAAGATCTAATGGTGTTTTCCAAACATTACCACTAGAAGCATATTTATTTGGCACATATGGGGGTTTATTATAAGAGTTATAATTGTTGTTCCCATACCCATTTTACCATAGTTCCTAATGAAGTTGACATCAATATTTTCAGAATTATTACCAACTAGTTCTTGCAAAGGAACATTTTCAACACTAGGTTTATTAAGCAAAGCAAGAATAGTATCCATTTAGATGACAAATCATTAGTTTCTCAATAGATTCACTTTCTTAGAAGGATTGGGTGCCCTATCAGTATGCCATTGACTATAGTTTTGCAAAATGCTTTCCAATATATTTTTAGCTTCTACTATAGTTTACTCATAAAAGCACCTCCAGCAGCAGAATCAAGTATGTTTCTAGACATGTAGTTTAAACCATTGTAGAAAGAGTGTAATATGGTCCATTCATTAACCCCATGTGAGGGACAAGTTCTAAGCATAAGTTTATCCTATCCCAAGCCATAGCAACATGTTCATTTTCATTTTGCCTAAAAGAAAGGATGTTGTTTCTATTTTGCAAAATTTTAACAGGAGGATATATTTCTTAATAAAAGCTTCTTTAAGATCATCCCATGAATTAATACTACCAGATGGCAATGAATGCAACCATCTTTAGCTTTCCTCTAAGTGAAAAAGGAAATAGCTTCATTTTAGGATATCACTTTCAACATTCTTAAACTTTTGCATGTCACATATTTCAACAAAATCATGAAGATGCATAGAGGCATCCTCCATAGCACTACCACCAAATTGTTCCCTAGTTATCAAGTTTAAACAAACAAGTTCTGAAAGTGCCCGTCCTCCACAAATCGCCTTGCTCCCGCGACGGCGCTAGCAGCCCTCCTCTAGCTGCGCCGACGGCCGCTCCGGCCCCGGCGCCCACCTTCCCGTCGGCCACCTCTCGGTGCCGGCAACCTCCTTCACTTCCCTTCTCTTGTAGTGGAGATGGCGTCCTTTTCTTCCAAGTCCTCGGGCGGGAGGCAGCTGCAGGGCGAGCGGACCTGGCGCGTGGTGCCTTCGAGCCCGGAGTCCGTGAATTCTAGGCGGCCGGTGGTTTCGGGCCTGGGGCTGTCGGGGGATTCGACCAGTCGGTTCCTGAGACGAGACCAGCAATGGAGGCGATGGCGGAGTCGGCAGCGGCGGTGGCTCCTCAAGGGCGCCCGATCCAGGATCGGCTGGCGTGGGTGCAGCCGAAGCCGTCCAGAAAGACGATGTGGCGCAAAAGGAAGCAGATCCAGAGGCAGCGGCGAGGACGGAGCTGTCTTGGTGCGCAGGCCGGTGGATACCGAGATGCAAGGCGTGTGCTTTAAGTGCCTACGTGATGGGCATCTCAAGTGGGAGTGCAAGAACAAGGAGGTATGCGTTCGTTGTGGTGAGGAGGGACACGGATCTGGAGGATGCAAGAGGCCTCGGAGTCCGTTGCCCATGGAGGAGTTGCGTCGGCAAGTCATGGCCAGGATCTCTCGGAGCTCTTCGCCTCCCACGAGGCAGACGCCGGAGCGGGTGCGGCGGCTGCAGGTGCGGCGGCGGCGCACGCGGCGCGACGTGCGCCTGCGGGAACACCTGCGCCTCCGGGGTGCATGGTGTGCCGGCTGCGAGGCCGGGGTCAGCGAGGAGTGGCCAGCGCTGGGCGTGGCGAGCCCGTCGTGAGTTGAGGATGGAGAAGCGCCGCCGTGCATCATCCGCCGCACCCAGGGCATCAACAACCTGGAGCACCGCCTGCGGTATGCATGGTGGCGTACGTGGGAGGCGCCAGGCCTGCAGTCTCATGCGAGCAGGTGGTGGAGGCGCTAGTCCTCATGGCTGGTGTGCCTAGGAATGCATTCTCGGTGCATGAGTACTTGCCGGAGGACTTCCTGGTGGTCTTTGCAGCGCCGGAGTTCCGTGTGCAAGTCTCAGCGAGGCCGTCACTGGCGCATGGTCACTTCATGCTCTTCTTCCGGCCATGGACCCGTCAGGCTCAAGCTAAGCGTGTGGCGATGCGCTCGAACGTCGTGATCGAGATGGAAGGCATCCCCCCACATGCTTGGGAGAGAGACACGGCGGTGCAACTCCTGGGCACGTCGTGTGTGGTGGGGGAACGGCGGCGGAGACGGCAAACCGCGGGAACCTGGGTCTGTTCAAACTGGCGGCTTGGACGCTTGACCCTGAGAAGATCCCGCCGTATCGGGAGCTATGGGTGCCGGAGCCAGACGTTGAGGTGGAGGAGACTGGCTTGGCGAGGCCGCAGTCGGCAGTGGAGAGACTGACCTGGGATTACTCAAGTACAAGGTCCTGATCCATCTCTCTAGGGTGGATGAGTTCAACGTCCTGGATAGTGATAGGCGTGGGATGCCGGAGCAAGACAGCTTTGGCGGCGATGGTGAAGGATTCTGGACGTCGAGAAACCTCCATTGGTTGCCGGGTGTCCCAGATTGCCGTGGCGGCGGCGACGACGGCCATGGCGGCGCGGCGAGAGAGCTGGGTCGGTCGACTGGGCACCAGAGGCAGTTGGAGCGTGGGATACCGTCGGATTGGCGCCTGCCACCGATGGAAGGCCAGATTTGCCAGTCAAAGGTCCTGGGGACCACGAGGCTGCCCCAAAGTGTGCTGGAGAGGGATCTGCTGCTTAAAGTTGCTTCGCGACAAGAGGGGCCAGTGTCTGTGCATACGGGGACGGTGCCTTTGCTACCAAGTCCTTCGTGTCCGCAGCTTGCCAACGGGCAGATGGACGTTGGCACGGTCCAGTTTGAATCAAGGCAGACGGATCAGGAGGTGCCAGCTGTGGGCACAGATGCACCTATCCAAGAAGTTGAACAGGAGTTGGTGCCGGTTGTTGGCGCTTCCATGGACCCAGTGGTGGCTGAGGTCAGTGAGCGCAGGGGGAAGGAGCCAGTGGCGTGCCAACACGCTTCGGAGCCCGTATCTGGAGGTGTGGACAGCTACTTTGAGGTACTCTTGTCGGGATCCGAAGATGGCCAAGCTCGAGCCAGGCGGTACAAGATAAGAGAACTGAAGTTTGGCGCCAAACACCACGCGCGCGCGAGCACGTTGTTGGCCAGGAAGCGAGGCCAGCTACTCCGCAGCCCACCTTGAGTGAGGAAACTGTGGAGCCGCTGGTATCCTTTGTTGGGCCCAATAGCGCGATGCAGGGAATTCCGGTCCAGGAAAGATCCACGGAGGGATTCAGAGAGCAAATATCGGTGGACGAGGCAGCGGCGTTGACCAAAATGCGCAAATTCTGCGCATCCATCCTCAGGAAGCTAGCACCGCCGCTTCTGCGTGAGATTGAGTCCTCCTCGGCGGCGTTGCGCTCGGAGGCAGAGCCCTTTACGCCCAGGCCACGCACACGGTCGGGTGCGGTTGCGGCGCCGCCGGTGCCAACCCCGCGACCTTCCAGAAAGCTTCTGCGGCGGAAGCCACTCTGCTCAAGACCCTGGGGATTTCAACTCCAGACTTGGTGGTGGACGACGAAGCGCTGGGCCAGTTCCGCACGCTGTTTGACTCTCCAGTTCGAGAGCAACATCTTAGGCCATGGCGGCGATCTTCGGGAAGAGCATGCCGAATCGTGTTGAGCTTGCAAATGGCATTGCTGGAGGTAATGTTGGAGCGGTGTTGGTGGAGTAGGTCTGTAGCTGCTGGGTGTTTTGCTCTGGTTTCTTTATGGATCAAAACCCAGAGATTTTAAGCTGGAATCCGCGGGGCCTGAATGACAAGCTAAGCGTGATGCAGTTAGGGAGTTTGTTAGCTCGGTGCAGGTGAATTTGGTGTGTCTTCAGGAAACTAAAATGGCTGTAATAGATTCCTATGTGGTAATGCAATGTTTGGGACCGTCTTTTGACGGATTTTCCATCTTACCGGCGCAAGATACAAGGGGGGGAATTCTTTTAGCTTGGGATTCCTCGGTGATCTCTGTTAGTCATGGGTGTTTGATACTTTCTCTCTCACAGCAAAAGTGACAAATGCTAACAGAGTGGAGTGGTGGCTCACGGTGTTATATGGGCCACAAGCTAGGGAGGACAAATTTGATTTCCTCAGAGAGCTAGCTGAGCGCAGGGCTTTAATTCATGGAGCATGGCTGCTCATTGGGGACTTCAACATGATTTTACATGCGTCCGAGAAGAACAACTCGAATTTGGATAGAGGAATCATGTCCAGATTCAGAAATTTTGTGGGGCAGCAGGAACTCAAGGAGATTTATATGCATGGCAGGCTGTTCACCTGGAGTAATGGCAGGCAAACTCCAACGATGACTAGGATTGATCGAGCTTTGGCTTCAGTTGACTGGGATCTGCTCTTCCCGGACTGCTTGCTGCAGGCTCTGTCCTCCTCTGTCTCGGATCATGCGCCATTGCACCTCTCGCTGAATGCTGGCTTCTGACCTAAACATAGGTTCAAGTTTGAACATTTCTGGGCGAATTTGGAGGGATTCCAGGAGGCTGTGTTGGAGGCTTGGGTTTGTGATCCTCGCATCACAGACCCTTTCAAAAGGTTGGATGCACTGTTTAGAAACACTGCGGTGTATCTGCAAGCTTGGGGGCAGAAAACAGTGGGGAATGTGAAGTTAAAAATTGCAATGGCAAACACAATTATCTTTCGACTTGATGTGGCTCAGGAACATAGACAGCTGACATTAGAGGAACGATGGCTTTGGAGAACTCTGAAGCTTCTGGTGCTTGGTCTGTCCTCACTTGAATGCACTATTGCAAGACAGCGTTCGAGAATTAGGTGGCTTAGAGAGGGAGATGCGAACACGAAGTTGTTCCATGCGATGGCTAATGGACGCAGGGCCAAGAATTTCATACCTGCTGTCCGAGATGGAGAGATTACCCACACTGACCAAGCAGCTAAAGAAGGGGTATTCTTCAATGCCTACCATGCTCTGCTTGGCACGATCCAAAATCGAGAGCACACGTTGGACCTGAGGGAGCTAGGGTTGGAAGCTGTGGACCTACATGATCAAGATCAGCTATTTTCAGAGGAGGAGGTGTGGAACGTGATCCAGAACTGCCATCTGACAGAGCTCCTGGACCAGATGGATTCATCGGGATCTTTATCAGAAGGCGTGGGGGATTATCAAACAGGATGTGATGGCTGCTTTGCTGAAACTAGCCGTAGGAGATGGATGAGGGTTTGATAAACTCAATCGAGCTTACATCACACTTATACCCAAGAAACCGGATGCGGAGGCCGTTGGAGATTATAGGCCGATAAGTTTGGTTCACAGCTTCTCCAAATTGTTCTCTAAGCTTCTTGCAAACAGGCTAAGACCAAGGATGATGGACTTGGTGAGCTCCAATCAATCAGCTTTTATCAAAGGGAGATGCCTGCATGATATTTCATGCTAGTAAGGCAGGTGGCAAGGAAGATTAACACAAGGAAATCCAAAGGGGTTTTTCTCAAGCTCGATATTTCAAGGGCTTTTGACTCTGTTTCTTGGGCATCTTGATGGAAGTGTTGAGACAGAGGGGATTCAGCCAGGGTTGGCTTAAATGGATCACCATTTTGATGTCAACAGCAAATACCATGATCCTGGTGAATGGGGTGCCAGGGAAACGAATCAAGCATGTGCGAGGACTAAGGCAGGGAGATCCCATCTCTCCTCAACTTTTTGTCTTGATGATGGAAGTGCTCACTCTAATGGTGGTGAAAGCGGCAGAGGCGGACTTATTTGTTGATCTCCAAGGATGTTCCATGAAACAGAGAATTTCCATCTTTGTTGATGATGTTGCACTCTTTGTTAGACCGGTGGCACAAGATCTCTTGGTGACCAAGCAGATCCTGGAGCTGTTTGGAGAGGCCTCAGGATTAAAAATAAACTACAATAAATCGTCAGCAATTGTCATAAGAGGGGATGAGCAAGATAAACTGCTGGTCAAATCAATATTGGGCTGTGATTTAGGGACCTTCCCATGTCGGTATGTGGGCCTACAGTTGTCCACAGGACACCTCTCGAAGTCTGATTGGCAGCCTATCATTGATCGTGTGCTGACCTTCCTCCCACCTTGGCAAAAGGGGCTGATTGCAAGGTCTGGAAGACTGATGCTCATCAAGACAGTGATTGCTGCCAAACCTATACACCAAATGATCATTGCTGAAGCTCCAGATTGGGTCCTTGAAGAGCTGAACAGTGGGTTCAGAGCGTTTTTCTGGAAAGGAAGGAGAAGGTGCATGGAGGGCAATGCCTAGTGGCTTGGCACTCTGTCTGCACACCACAAGTGCAGGTGGGCTGGGTATCAAAAACCTCCATCTGCAGGGCCTAGCTTTGAGAGTAAGATCGGAATGGCTGAAACGCACTGACTCGAACAAGCCATGGCAGGGGCTGCCAATGTGCAGAGATAAAGAAGCAGCAGAGGTGTTCAACAGCTTGGTAAATATTGTGGTGGGAGATGGTGCTAAGGTATTATTTTGGAGAGATAGATGGCTGAGAGGGGCAAAAGTAGAAGACATCGCACCGCTGGTGGTTATTGCAGTGAGCACAAGATGTGCAAATAGAAGAACTGTGAAGAGGCCCTAAACAACAATAGATGGATTGAGGATATTTCTGGCAACCTCTCCTGGAGGGCACTGAGCAGTGCTTCACACTGCTGGCTTATGTGTCGACAATATTAAGAGACTTGGACCAGCCAGATTCCTTCTCCTGGCCTTGGTCTAAGTCTGGCACCTACACGGCGAAATCAACATACAGATGTTGTGCCATGGGAGGGTGGAGGTCAGCTGGGCTAATTGCATCTGGGGCAGCTGGGCACCGCTGAAATGTAATTTTTTTGCCTAGCTCGCCCTTCAGCACCGAATTTGGACATCTGGCCGAGAATGCGACATGGTTTACAAGCAAACACTTCGGTATGCTTTACCTGTCTGCAGGAGGAGGACACAGCTGAGCACATCCTTGCTCAATGTGTTTACGCAAGACAGACTTGGCATGGATGTGTCCAAAAGATGGGTACTGCGCTGCCAATTCCAGACATAGATGACACCCTGGAGCATTGGTGGTTGAGGACAAGGAGGCTTGTTAGCAAAAGAAACAAAAAGGGCCTGGATACATTCATCATACTCGTAGCCTGGAGCTTGTGGAAACAGAGAAATGCAAGAGCCTTCAACAATGTGAGCAAACAGAGGTCAGTCCAGGGCCTAGTGCTACAGGTTTGGGAAGAATGGCAGCTATGGAAGAAGGCTAGGCCTGGTGGAGTTTTGTAATAGCGCGAGTAGGCTTTAGAGTGGGTGGTGCGTGGTGTTGTGACAAACGTTGAGTGCAGCGTTTTTTTGTCGCCATTGTTGTAACCTGGATGTTTTCTCCCTTCTATAAAAATAAGGTACGCCGAGGCGTACTCTCTAAAAAAAAAGTTTTAACAAACTAGGACTCACTTCATAGCTATCAGCTTTAATCTCAGGTGTGGCAATAGCTCTAGAG